>CAUJRU010002491.1:0-75024 GCA_963277665.1 Viscum album
TCTAACTATAATTAATGAGGGAGTGGGGGAATTGGGGGTAGTTATCCATTGGTCCTTACCATCTGGTTATTTAAAAAAACACCAACCAAAACATTTGGGTTTCATACCATCATGAATGATATGGGTTGGGACTATATAGAAATCACAATGAAAATTCAATATATAATATTGACACACACAAACCCATCCAACGGGTTAACAAAAATAGTATAATCCCAAATCACAAAAAAACTACAATTCCCCAAAAACTCATCCACATTCAATAGAACATCTAATACATAACAACACATGAGCATGTCACAATCCACAAACCACATGCCACACTTAAAATTTTATTACAAGAGTTCATTAGCCTTTCCGGCACATGAAATTTGAGTTTCATTGTTAAAATGTATACCAAAAGAACTAGGAAAATAACTCAACATCTCATAAAAACAAACATCCCATACATATCACATCAACAAGGCCCTATTATTTTATATATTTTATAAAATTTCTACACATTATCCCACATCACATACCATGTAAACCCATTATCACATCTCTTCCCAATACAAACCACATCTTATTCGGTCACCACAATCCCAACACAATAGCCTACACAACAAAAGGTAACAGAAAAAAACCACACCAGGTAACATTTCCCAACATAAGAAATTACACAATTCAAGTTCATCTGGTTTCATTAATTTACATTCTACTGTATTCTCACTCAAACAAAATATTCTTCCATGACAAAACATTTCATTAATAACATATAATTTATTATCCATTTAATTAATGGTGATATCAATTTACCACTTCACAATGTTCTATAATCATGTCAAACAAAAAAAGGATCCCAGTAGCCATGATTTTAAGATAATTCATCAAGAATGTATTAAATCATTAGCAATGTCATTAAAATAGTAAAACATGTTTCTTATTCCCTTCCTCATTCATTTAAATTAAACTAAATTATTAATTGTCACTATTAATTAAGTACGTTATAAATCTCCCAATGAGAGAAAAATAATATCCACCCACATGATAACTAAATGTGGAAAGATGAATAATCCCCTATCATAGTGAAAATTTTAAAAAAAAATATTCACAATAAATAGAAGAAGAAACAACTAGAGGGAAAAAGTATAAATGGAAACCCCATAACTACCTAAAACACAATAAGTGGTTATCAAAACATATCCCAACCCCACCCCAAACTGAAACAACATCATCATTGCGATTTAATTAAGGAATTACAAGGAGGAAATAAGGGATTAAAGAGGATAACTCAACTTGGATTTCTAAAATCAATACACCAAAAGAGAAGGATAAAATATGGGGGAATGGGGTAGAAGGATCTCTAAAAATCACCTAGTATGAGACAAATATTCAAAAGAAACAATAAAGGAAAGACAGAATGTGGGTGTACCCAAGAATTTATTACATTCGAAAACATGGTACATTCAGGTCATGAAACAAATCTTGAAATCATGAATCTTAATAAGGATACCCAATTTAGGTTTTGAATGTCAAAAAATTCAATCCCAAAAACATACACTTAATTTCATTGTTATTATTTACACCATGTACAATTAAATCATGTTTTGAGATATTTTTTCATATAATTTTCAACAAGAACATTATGTTGTGAATCACCAGCCTCATATCAGAAATAAACCTCTCACATAATGAATAAGTATTCTCATCATGAGAAACTTGAAAGGTAATAATTCCAGGTCTAAACTCTACCTAACCCTCCTTGATCCACTTATAATTATCTCCAACTCCAAAAATAAAAATGTAATGGGCCAATGTGGCATGGTCCATTATAGATTAATCTGTTTAAATTTTAAAATTTGTTGGAGATAGAGGGATTGTCTTATTGTTATTTATATTTTAAATTTTTTAATATATATTTTAAAAAAGTGCATATTTAATCAAATTTCACACGTAAAATTTCTTTTACCATATATTTCATTTTATGAGTGAACCAATTAGTGATAATATTGGATGAGTAATATAGAATGATACCATTAATTGATTTCAGATATAAGTTTCAATGATTGTATTTGGTATTCATAATGAATTTATTTCATCTTTATACATTGATGTATACAATAGTTTAATCCTATAATTATATAATTTTTATTAGGTTGTATTTTATATTTTTAAATATAAATACTACTTTATAATGTATTATATGTTATTCATAGTTTAAAAAAATAATATATTAGAAATTTATTTCTAACCATTACATTCCAATAAGTATTCTAAAATACTATATTCCTTATATAATGTTAAAATAATTAATATGAATTTATTATTGAAAAAGTTATGTTTTATTTAATTTTTTACTACAAAAAATTATAAAAAATATCATTGTCAAAATCATTATTATTGTCACTATAGATATTTATAATCATTATTTTTTTAATAGGTGTATTGTTTTTGGAAAATATTGTGTTTCAAGAATTTTAAAATAATAAAAACACAATTACTGAAAATATATTTAAAATTTATGACATATATATAGTACCTCCCTTTAATGCTTGTATTTTAAGTTGGTTTAAATTGATAGATATGTAATAACTATAGAAGATAGATAGTTCAGACATCATCTACCAGTTATATGTTTTTTTTGTTGATTTTGATATTATAAAGATTCATAGAATTCAGATAAAATGTACATAAAACTATTTATTAATTTACCTGATCCTAACAAATTATTTCTGTATGATTCCGTAGAATGAAACACACTAACCTCTTATTCGAGTACTATGAATTATTTTCCACTCAACAATGGAATAAAATTTTATTATTGGTAACATATTTTAGTTATTTGCATAAATTCTGTCATGTAATTTACATGTCAGGAAATGATATCCATGTATTTTTTTGTAATAAATTAATCTTTATTGATTATATAAGAAGAAAAGTTTAAATTTATTTTTATTTGGATGATGATATCATAAATCACACACAAAATATATTAAAAAACAAAAATTGGAGTCTTAGATTATATAATAACATAACCATTGACTGCTACTAGTTTATGACTATTTAATGACAAAAACGGAATGTAAGCCATTTAACATCTCCTAATAATAGATATTGAACATTTATCATATTATTTTTCAAGATAAACAATTATTTTAATATTATGTATGCATATAATTTGTGCGTAGTATTTCATTCCAAAAATTAAATTACTAAATATATTTTACACCAAATGTCTTGGTCCTGAATTAATAATTTAATAATAATTTCCTATCTTGTATACCCAATCTCATTCGGAATTTCATTCCTTTTATTTTAAATTATTATTCTCTAATATTTATTCCTTATATAGTAAAATTTTATATTACTTTTTTTATTTAATAAATAATTATTGATTTTATATTATATTATGCTATTTATATAGATTAATTTTATATAAGTACCTATATTTTTTATTGATATTCATGATTCTAGAATTGAAAAATTAAATCCATACACTTTTCTTGTAGATAAAATTTAGTATCTCTTAATTTTTGTCCACCTTCATCTGTAAGACATTAAAATTTATTATTCATAATAACTACCTCATTTACCTTTTTCATTTTTATTTTTATTTATTTTACATTAGAGAAAAATAATTTTTCCATAATGTTTTTCAAGAGTTAATCATTTTTTAAATCTATAATATTCATCATTTCATCAACATTGGATATCCTTTGTTCACATTCACGTGGTATAATTTCATCTAATTTAACTAGTATCTTGTTTTTTGTGAAATCCATTCTAATAATATTTTATAAACTACTCACAATAGTATTAATTGTATTATTATAATTTAACAAATGTATCTACCATAACAGATCAGATTCTATATTATTATTCTCGAACCATGATTTTTTTATTTGTATAAATTTCCATATTTATTATTGTTTTTTATATTTTTTTATAATAAAAATTTATATTTAACATAAATGTATGTAACTATAGATGTTTCAATATATAAACCACAAGGGAGTGTTAAATATATTATGTTTTTAATTGAATGTCAGTATTTCTACTTCCAAGAACTTATCAAATCCAATTTTTTGATTTTTTTGTATATTTGAAGAATAAGTCAGTTGTGTAATTATATATTGATTATATAGGAATAGAGGCATTAATTTGTTTTATTCCTTCCATATTTCCATATGATAATGTAAATATCCGTAGGATATGAATTCATTAATCAATTATGCCATGGAAAATAATTTTAAATGACAAAATCTAAATCCAATTATTAGCCCAATATAAATAATTCATTTCTGGATGATTATAGTTATAAAAAATTATATAAAACTACATTTAAATAATATAATTTATAAAATAAAATTTTAAAATAATTTTGAAATCATAATCCAAATATCGTGAATTCTATGTATGTATTAAAAAATTATGTTTAATTAAAAATGGATAGAAATAATTTTAATTTTAAAATATATACCTAAAAGTGTAGATTTTATAATAAAAGATATTGAAAATTACTTTGTAATATTTTTTTAGAATGAAATATTTTATCAATTTAGAAGATATGGTAAAATGAAAAATGGAAATACACAACATTTGTTAAAAAGATTAAGATATGAAATCTTTATCCCACTATATATAATATAATTAGGATATAAATTATTATAATTAATACTTATTTTATTTTAATAATAGTGGTTGAATTATTAAATACCATGATCTAGTAAGTATTAGTTATAATTTAAATTTTTACCCACCTATCAAATAATTCCATATAACAAGAACTTCATTAATATAAATATCAAAGATAGAATGGGAAGTGCATTAAAAATAGAAAAACACCCTTTTCTATTTTAATTTTTTCACAAAAATTTAAAAAAATTTGAAAAGGAAGATAAATAAAAAAATTGATTCTGAACAAAAATACTTGTTCTTTGGATAATAGTTTGTGAATATAAGAGTTAATTTTCTTAGAGATATGTTTATAAATATATAATTTGTTCTATTTTTAATTATTACTAAATCGTTTATACAATTTTCAAAAATTTGATCATTTTGATTTATGAACATTGTATGATTATGTTCCAATTTTAATGGTAAATGAATTTAAATTAAATATTCAAACACATTAAGAAATTAAAATTTCTCATCCTTCAATATAGTCACCAAATGATTCACATTGAGTAATATTGGTTTTTTCACCTATCATGAAAGAGTCTTAAATCACAAATATATTGAATAACCTTTTGAATCATTTGATAATCATAATCATTTCAATTATAATTTATAAATATTCCATCAATAAATTACTTAAATCAATCACAATAAAATATATATTATACTGTTAAAACGTTTGAACTAGGATAATGATTTTATAAATTTTATATGTATAAACATTCTTATATAGTTATTTTTTAATTTTTCAAATTATATTAACATGGTGGGTATCATAATTATGTATTAAATTCATTTATATAAAAACAAAATATCTAAATATTCCTCTATAAAAACATTAGTACAAAATGTATGTGTGTTATTATTAATCAGACCAATATATTAATGTTTTTCTATTATAAATCCAAAAAATATCTAAATAATTTATAATTTCTAGAATACAATTAAAAATATATTTACTTATTTTGAAATATCACACATTGATAAATAGTTATGAGATAAAAATATCATGAATTTTAATTATAATAATGTTACTTTTCCTTATAACATGATTATTAAATTTCAATATTATACTTGTTTTCAGACATAGATATGATATCATTAAAATTAGACTATTATTATTAAATATCATATCCATCAATTCATCTCTATAGAAGGAACCAAACTCTTATAAGAAATTTACCTTAACTATTATACACTCACATATTAGATTTTCACCAATGTACATAGCTATAATATACCACAATGGTGTAAATTCCATTTCCCATATTCTATGTATCTATATATTTGTAGATTCCCATTTTTAAAAATGGATATTTTTTAAATATTCTTATAAATATCTTAATAGTATGTTTTTTGCCTAGTATTTTGTATATAAATCTTTCCCACCCTTGATAATTAGATATATCCTCAAAAATTATTGGATAACTATCATTCAAATTATATTAATTAACAATATATACTTGATAACTTAGATGAGTATTCCATTGTAATAAACAATAAGCATGGAAATTTATCTAGAGAGAAAGTAGGATCTGTGGATGTTGGTTTTTAAATTTACTATTAAATAACGTAAATAACATATAGTTTTATATTATAATAGATAAATATTGGTATTTAATTGAAATTTGATAGAATAATATTAATAAGGATTATTAAATATATGTTTTAATGATGGCCCATTTATTGAAAACTTGTCTCAAATTATAAATTAATCTTTTTCTTATTTAATCATTGGATCACACTCAAAATTCTATGATTTTGAAATAAAAAGGGATAATTGAGTAATAAATTCTTATAAAATAAATTTGTATAGGAAAATAGAATTAAAATTACATTTTTATCCTTAAAAATTTAAAATATTAAATTTATTAAATGTTACTGTTACAATATAGTAACTATGATATATCTATTAAAAAATAATCACTAGAAAAGTGATACATTATTTTTTGATATGTTAATTACCCTTAACCATTGGTATGTTTTCAAATATATTTTAATTCTAGAACATTCAATATATTTGCTGCATTTACATGCAGATATATGATAAAATCATTTATGTTGTGTGGTTGTATCAAAATGTGTTCTTATAAGTTAAAATTTACTCCATTGTTTTATCAGAAAATTTATATATTGTAGAATAGTATCATAGGATGATAATTTTAGTCATGCAGCATAGTGTTTGCATTCAATCGCATTACCAATAAAATTTTGTGTCATTTCTAATTGAATAAATTTGATTAACTTCATGAATAAATGCCATTTTTTCATAGATATGACATTTCTATATCTATATATAATAAATTTTTAAAAAAAATGTGAGGTGGAAACTATAATATTTTTTGAAATAAAAAAACCTATTTCTATATGGGTAGAGGGAGACCCATTACATTTCACATAGGCCCAAGACCAAGTGGCCCATATTCATGGCCCAATTTCTTAGTATAGCATTGTATCTGCATCATTCTACATACATCACAAGGTATACATCATGCCTATGTCACCGCCTACCTGCATCATGCCTACATAACCACTTTCACACAACATGCGTGTGTCATTTCATTCATCATAAATCCCCCCAGGGGATTTACCGGATTCAATCCTTGTCCTTTTAGATGTGGTTTACCACATATGTCAAATAAAAATTATATTCTTATTATTTTATTCTTTTGATATGAGATAAACTAGAATATTAACATATCATTTTTCATGAGGCTATTTAACTCAGCCTTAAAATCCTTCATATAAATTATTGAACCTTTAATATTCATTTCATTTATATTATAAACGTGAATAACTAGAGATTAAAATGATAAGATCAACATAACATGAATAATGTTTATTCCATAATTTGTGAATAATATATATTAAATTCTAATAGAATTTTCGTAAGAAGTTGAATACCCTTTTTGCCTGACCATCAAGGCCTATTTCTTCCTTCAATTAGGTTAAACTTCCAACAGTCCAGGATTTGTGTCTATTAATATGTCAAGGAACCCATTCTGATGTATGTAAATTTCAAAATAAAAACAACCAATTTTGAACATTTACAATGTAATATAATCTCTTTGTCTCGATATATCATCAAGAAATATGTATAATTTGTTTCATTATCCAATAAGCCTAATTTAATTTTCATTAACTACCAGAAATTATCATATTGATAAACTACTAAGTTTATTTATTTAATAATATAGTTATATTTTAATTAATGGACCTTTGATATCATCTTTTATTAATTTTGTAGGGAAAAATAATTTCTTGACAAATTCAATTGATGTCCTAGTACTTTTGAAGTACCCAAAATATCATTCCTCACCCCAAATATATTTTGTAAATTTTTTTACAATATCTAAATATATGATTTATGATATATATTGAGAATAAAATCAATTATAAGGATCAATTACCATGTAAAAAATCTAATGACATATATTTCTCATGGAATTCCTATTTATGGGTCTAACATCATAATCATCTCTCATAATGATTACTAAGTGATAAATAAATTTAAATAAGCCTCATTAATTTATTAGAATTAATTATATGGTATTCAAACATGATTCATGACCTATTAAATAGATGCAATCCAATCCATTGAAAATATGTATCAGAATATTGTGATTGAATTTCTATGTTCATATTATTACATGACAATACTGAAACATTTAAATAGAAAACATACTATAAAGAAATTATTACATTAATATTTTTATGAATAACAATATTCATTTTATGATATAAATATTCTTTTTATTAAATAATATTGTAATAGATGTTCTAAATTCAGATGGTTCTAGGGAACCGACTCAAATCAACTCTTAATTTCAATTGGGAAAATTATTAGTTGTACTCTAATATTTTTCATGAAAACCAAGATTATACATAAGTATGGTTATAGTTATAGGGACTTACATTTTCTCCTATGTCTAATGTACTTATTATAACCTTGTTTAATTAATAAAATCTCTCATGAATATATGTATTTGTGCATTTACCTTTTGTACATTATCATAAACATGACATGATATATAATTCCATAGTCTTGTGATAATCGTGATTATGATATTATTTTTCTATCTTGGTATAATCCCAAAAAAACTAGAGAAATTTTAAACAACATTATAATATATTTTAAAATTTATAATGCACTCGGTCTATATAAATATAGAAACCACTAACATGAATAATATTATATTTCTTATTAAAATATACAAACTATAATAAAATATGAATTTTATATATAGGAAGAGTATCTTTTTACCCTCTATGAAAACTATCTTCCAAATTTATCAATGTTTCTATAACCCATCAATTATAATATAACAATTATAGTCATATAATTCTAATTACCACCATGGTAAATTCTCCTATATTTGTTTCATAGTTTCCCATTATTCCTTACACATATGAAAGATAAATCCACAGTAAGAAACATGGAATATGTGATAAATTCAATGAAAATACACATATATATATCTATTATTCATAATAACCTTCTACTATGATTTCAGACATCCACATGGAGAGATTTTATACCTTATAAAACAAGACACAATTAAATATTTAATTGTTCCATCATATATTTTTCAATAAATTATTAATGAATATACTATAATTGAATCTCTAAAACCACTAGATCACTATATATATTTCTGTTTCAATATAACATGGCTTTCTACTTTAATAAATTCATTGAAAATTATCTTCTTCTTATTCTTAAAAATTTATCATACATAATAATTGTTTTCTATATGTTTCAATATATTTTATATAGAAAATAATAGCTTACCTCAAAAACTCTATGACAAATGGAACAATTTTATTCATAAAAAATCATCCTCTTTATGATTTTATCAAAATGAATATTTAATTATCATAATTCTTATTTTAATCCATTAATGGATCACTCTGAATTATATTCAATGTTCGATTTATTTACTATCACCAAAACATTTGGTTGTATCATAGTTATTTCTAGCACATGTTTACATTAATGAATGAGGTTTTGGAATTCATATCCCATTAACTGACCATTTATGTTTTTTATCACATGTATATTTCGAATAGATTTTATCCTAATAAATGGTAATGGTTTCACAATAGACTATGTCTTAACGTCACATGAAATATTTTTTAACCAAATAACCTTTATTATTAGTTGTTTATACATTCCAAGTCTATTATCTTCTTGAATACCCATCAATGTCTATACATCAATAATAATCCACTAAAATATTATACTGTAATTTGGTATGTGGAATCCAAAATTAAATTCATATTCAGTTCATATTCCTAGCTAGCATTTATTTACTTATTTTTAGTAGTATTAATTATTCTTATGTAATAATATATCATCAATATTTGGGAATATGAAACTAAATCATTAAATTTAACATCCCTATATAGTACACATCTATAGAGAAACTCCTCCCACTATTTATTGTGGAGTTTTTTTCCTATTCCTACTCATGTTCATACTAGTACTTGTCTTCTTATAATTCTATCTTTATCTGACTATAATAAGAGATTTCTTCATCATGACTATATAAATATATATATTCTTTTATATTACCATTATATCTTAGGGATGTTAAAATCAATAATGGATTTAGGAGAATGAACTAAGGTTCACTTAGTGGATTCCCGACTTTATGTTTTCTTCTAAAATTATATTTAATAAGTTTTTCTCATAAAACACATAATTTTGTGACATAATCGATTCCCATAATATTATAAATTATTTGATATCCACGTGTCAACATAGTTAGCATATGGTAATATATTACATTTAAATTTGAGAAAATTGTTATAAATGTAACTATAAAAGACTTATAAAACACATAATTATCTTTAATGATCCTCATTGTATAACCATCCCCTATTGTATGTGTTTTAGGTAATGTGAATTTATTAATAGATCTTCTATATATTTAAAATATCAGTGAATAAATAGAAAATATATTTTTTTAATAGAAATCTCTTGATATCTTATCACTTTTATCAAGTTCATTGACTACTTCCATTTTACATTTATAAAATATCGTATATGAATTTCATGGATTATATGAATTTACATCTAAATGATCCTTTTAATAGTACAAACATGGATTTTCTTAATTAATTCAAAAAAATTTCTGGCCATATAATTAACTCTAAATGTTTCTTGTTATGAAACATATTAAATAAATATTTCAAATAACACTGATTTCAAGCTCTAATGAGTTTAAAAACCATCTAGATTAATACATGAGAATTAATTTCAGTTTTACATGACAATGAATTACATTTCCAAAATTTGGTATGAGTCTAATATTTTATATTCATTATATATTTTTGATTACATATATCTATGATTCATGTATTACTAAACTATTAAGTATGTAGCACTATAACAGAATTAATTTCAAAGTATAAAATATTGTCTCTTGTTGTCTATTATTTTACTCTAATATTAATTATTCAGAAACTATCAACTAAAATATAGATTTATGAGAACCAATATACATTGAAATATTATTTAATGTGACTCATTTTTCAACTCATGAATGACATTTCTCACTATTCAAATATTTTCCCTTATTTTTTTAATATTTTTCAACTTCCTTGGTTCATATATTTAAATACAAATATGTAATATATATTCTCATTGATACCTAAGAATTAAAATATAAATATTACAAGAAATGATTAATATACCTAATGAAAAATATTTTTTTATTCTTATTCAATTCAATTTGTATCTGTTTACAATAAAAAATAAAAAAACATGTGATGTAAATATCCACCTTTAAATCCCTATTTCTTAATTTTCAAAAAGACCACATTCAGTTATATTGAGAACCATATAAGATAATTAACTTGTAAACAAAAATTACAAAGATAAATCTTAATGTTTCCAAAAAATAGACAATGAATTTTTAAAGAAGAAGTATATAATTTTCTAGGTCGGTCCACCCCCTGTAGCAATATCATGGAAAACCTAACTACCATCAACAAGGGGTCAAGTTTCATTAGAACATTGGAATAAAAGAGATAAAATATCTCCTATTTTTAATATTTGTATTTCATAATTAGATTTTTCATGTTTTCTCTGTTCTATGATTGTATTAATTATTTCCATGAGGTCTAGATAGTCAGCATAAGAACAATTTAAATATCCTTTCTTGATAGTACAATCAACCTAAATTTTAAATAATTCCTATCATTTTCCTTTATGGTCATGGGTAAGTCTTAACTACCCCTTTTTAGTTTTATAATCAGGTGATGGGATAATCAATGTTATTATAAATTTCATGAATTCATCATATGTTTCCTTGATAAAATTATTGAAAATGTTCTTCAACATTTTTGTGAAATTTAAATGAAATATAATGTACCTTAAAAAGATATACTCATTTTTATTTCCCACCCTAGGAATAATTCATCACTTTAATGGTTTTTAAAGGGTCAATTATATTTTTACATTTCATTGTATTTTCATCATTTTATTTCAATTTTTCATCACAAGCTATAATTAAACATGTTCCCACTTATCCATATTTTCATTGCGATTCATAGTAAAATGTTTCTTAGAGGCTTCTAAATTTTATTGATCCTGCAATTTTAGATGAATTCTGAGATTCATTGATGTAATATTTTTAATATGATATTAGTGGATAATTTTTTATCTATATAGAATAATAACATTTTAATAAGGCTGAAATAAATTGGTATTGATTTCTTGAAAACACTATCATAACCCCTATCTCCTATTTTATAGTAGTACATTGTAGTGAAAATTAGAGTTATTTCACTAGAAGCAACTAAAATTAAACTTATGATTACAAAAATATTGATGAATATCATATCACATGATGAGTGTTCTTTGGTGAAAATATTGATGAATATCATATATCATGATGAGTGTTATTTAGTGAAACTATTAAGTGGAGATGTCTTTTGGGTGTCTATCACATCGAATGGTTAAAGTAGTCACCTTTTATAAAGAAATCCTGAAAATTTTATGACAACATTCTCAGACATATTTGTTATGGTCTAGAATACATATATATGATAGGAAATATATTTTGCTTTTATATCATGTGTTTGGGCCCATAATATAATGATACCTCTTCTAATGAATTTAACACCTTATAATCTCTATGAATAGAGCTTATATGGATAGAAAATACAATCACAATTCCCCATTTTATATCTTTCACTGAATATTTCTATATTTTTATGTATAAATCGATCATTATAATTGATATTATTGTTAATATATATCATGAATAATGATATTTTATATATGGTCAAAAATAGTGATGAAATATGCTCCTGGAGATGTAGAATATATAATTTACATCACATGTGATATGGTAATTGTTGAATAATTCGTGAACTAATTTTTACATTATGGGAAATATAGAAGTTGATATCTCTTGGACATTGATTAAAATGGAATTTTATGGTTAAATCGATGGACATGGAAGCATATTAATGAGTACATATCTATTATTCAAAGATAGATAAATCATTCTTATAAGATGATGACACAAAGTATAAATCATGTTGGATAATATATCAAGACAAAGGGAGTATATTATACTGAAAGCATTTTTAAGGGGTTGGTGTCATTGTACCATTATCTTCTTTCTCCATGGGTTCCTTAACATGTTTCTGTATGATAATATTTTATATTAGAAAACCTCTCCTAATTACACTAAGAAATAATCCATGAGCATAGTAAGTGTATCAATAATCATAGATAAATTAATACTTACATTAAAATTGTGAATAAATATTATTCTTAGCTTGTGGAATAATATTTAATTATGTTATTTTGACTAAAAAATTCATTCACCGAATAAATTTATGTTTATAATATATGTGAGTGTAATTTTTTAAAAAAAATATTATTGGTGACCAGGAGAATAAATAATATTTTTTATCTCTAGTGTATTATTATCATTGTTACATATAATTATATATTTATTAAAATATTTAATTTTTTAAGTGAATATTTGTCAGAAATATTTAATCACCATTTGAGTGAATTTATTATTTATTTATTAATTTAAAACAAAATTTAACAATATTGATTTATATACATATTTAAATATGTATTATTTAAGGTTTGATAACTTTTGATGAGGATTATAAAGGTGAGTTGAATAACCCAATGAAAAATTATATATGAATCCAAAATTTTAACACTTATCGAAATAATATAAAAATATTGTTCTTTTTATTATTATTCAACATATTTTATACATATAATAAAAAATAGATAAAGGGTCTCTATAAAATTATCAATTTTCTAACACATGTTATATAATATGATTTATATAATTTTAATGAATTTGAGAGTTGTGCTCATCCTATTCTCTTTAGATAATTCTCTAAAACACCTAGAGACAACATTCTAAGAAATCTTTCAATAATAAGATATGATAATCCTAATCCCAATAAGGTCAAAGGCAACAAGATAAATAATTATTTTATACCTTATATATTTATTATTCTTGTCATTGTGGAATAACGTAAGGTGATTAGTTCATCAATGGTAGTAAAAATAATACTAATGGTTATATTTTGATGTTTTTAGAGAACATGTAGTTATTACTAGATTAATTTTTGTTTTGATTCATCACCATAATAATAATAGAAATTAAGTGGAAACCAAATTTATCTATATTTAGAATAATTATCAAACTTGATAATTTTTATTTTAAATGAATTATAAATTATATATGAAAAGATCCTTCCTATTAATAATCCCCTATTTTTTGTCAAGTTCATGTGATTTTATTTGTTAAAATTGATGAAAAATTTTTGTTAATGGGATTAAATGCTTTCACTATGCCTTAAATCCTTCAAATGGAATCAATTTTGTAACATAAAAATTTATACTTATTATTTATTTATCTGATAAATATTTTATTTTATTATAAATAATTCATTTCTATTTTATTTTTTAAAAATCCAAAAATAGGTTATTCATTTTTTAATAATTATATAGCCAAGAATAGGATAATAAAATATAATGAATAATTAGTGAAACTATAATGATGTCCTAAAAATGTTCTTGACAGTATAAAATCATATAGCATGTAACTAAAATGTACATTTTATATACCCTTGTTCATCCCCACAAGTTCAGATCATGGAAATAATAGCATGATATGTAGGGATTAATATGTTATGTGAAATTATATATCATATATTTACTTTCAATTATCACATAGTTAAGTAATAATTATATGATATTTGGTTAGTGAACATTTTATGTAACCCTACATAATTTTCCCTAACATAAATTTTGGGATCAATGTGGAATGTAATTACTACATGTGATGTATTGGCTGCCATTCAAGAGACACAATATTTCATGTTGTAAATTTTATATATATAGTTGTACATTTCATGTAACAAAAGATAATCTGGTCAATATACACTTAGATCCCATTATAATGTCTCAAAAATGGACAAAAATAAATTTCATTGTGTGTAGATGATTGTACACACCATGTTACTCAAGGACACTCATGCGTGGTAAATACTAATATTGGAATTTCCTTTGGTTCAAAAATGTTAAAAATTAAAAATGAAATCAAATTGCATGGAAGGGAAGTAGTTTAACGTGTTGTGTAATAGGTAATTCCACTCAAGAGTAAAATTTGAGTGATTTTTATTACACCATGTAGGAATAAATTCATTTAATTAATATCCCTTTAATTAAATAAATACATAATATGTAATTTCAACATACATGTTGTGTATTTAAAAAGAATCGCTAATTATACTTATCACATATAGTTATAGAAATTCATTCCACCATACTTTTCATACAAACTACATGGCTTAAACCATATAACAACTCATAATTTAAAATCACGACACACTATATTAGCATACTTGTCTTGTAATTACATTGTTCATGATAAGAACCATATATGGTATTAGTCACACATTGTATCAAATAATGGTATACACCATGTATTAACTAAAAACAATAAATTGGTTAAATCAGATACAAAATGGTATACACCATCCCTCATCAAGTAGCAATTTTGTACATAATTAAGTTTAAATTAAAATTAATTTAGTTTTCTCATTTAAAATATTATAGTATGTAAATCAAAAGGAAATTTTAGAAATATAACCAATATAATTAATTAATTAATTAATTACCTAATTAATTTATTAGTTCATTAAAATAATCTTAATGAAATATTTAATTGAAATTAATGTTGGAAACTCTAATGTATAATCATTTCATATTGTGAATAATTATTCCCTTTACTGATTAGTATATGTGTTATGATTATCTAGAATTTATCTATTTATATCATGGGTTTATAATAAATTTATCATTAAATTTAATATGATTTTTTATGAATCATACCGTCCTTTTTTATTATATAAGGGACTGTATTTCCAAAGATTAATTTATATAACCATTAAACAATATTTTCCTTCAGATGTGAGTTAGTAATAAATTATATAGGGAGGAGATCATTACAGTAAGGGATAGTTTAAGCAATGATCCAAGGTGAAACTAACGAAAAATAGTTGTTATTGTAGGGATGTTGTAACTCAATCCATATATCATCTTAAAAAGTATTTCTGCTAGGGTTGAGTTTGTTTTTATTTTACTCGATAAACCAACCAGTAGTTGAAATATCGTGATCATAACACATATTTATTTTATTTATCAAGTACATGGTTACATATTTATTCAATTATTATTTATTAAACGTGATCACATGATGTAAATAAATAACAATGACGTAATATAAATTAAAATACGGTTTTTCTAGATAAATTTTTTCACCACAATAAATATTTATTTATATAAAACTCATACAATATATAAAAATGTAAAGGGTAAAATTGATAATGTTTATTCATTACATAAACAAAATTACTATAATAAAATATTAATTCAGATATCTCCTTTCATTACAGGAGTGACATAGAAACTGTAGTTCAATGTACTTATATGGACCTAATCAAGGTGATTTAAATTATTCTATATTTCTAAAAATATTTTTGGGAAAAATTTTCCTATTTACCCTCAAATGTAGATTTTCATAGAAATATATGGTGTAACATAGAGGAAATCCTTAATGAAATATGAGTTTAGTATTTCATTATTAGGTATTATACTGAATAGATCGTCTACCTGGGAGTAAATGGAGTTAGAAAACCACATACTTAAATAAATTTACATTATTTTTCAGGCCCTTCTCTGCTTTATTATATGGGTAATATGGATAATTTCCTCCAAAATAGAAAATCTATATGTTATTTTGAATCCAATAGTCAATTCTAAAGGGATTGGATAAAATATTGGGGCACTTATAAATTTACATTATTAACCCACAATTGGAAAATCGGGATAATCTATTAATTTTTTTTAATTATTTATCATATAAAAGGAATATTTATTCAAACAAGATATTATCCCTATGTCATTACTTAGAGAGACACAATGTATTGGCTCGTGATGACTTCAATGAGTTGTAAAAGTTTTTTTACATATTACTACACCACGGGTGAATGTCAAACATGTTGAAGTCCCTAGACCTGATGAGCCCTTTATGGAGTAATGTGTTCGAGGAACAATCTATATTTTATAAGTATGTGGATGATATTATGGACTTTCAATGCTTTATACAATAATCCACAACTAATGAACTTCGTAATCTTCCCAAATTCATAAATCTATAACTATGTCATCTATTCTATATGATATTTATCAGGATAAAGCAAGACAAGAGAGTTATGATATCTCTAAGACACTATTTACAAGAAATCATGGATAGGGGGTTCATGTGGGACCCCATGTAGTTATGATGATCAGTAACAATTAGTGTTTTTAAATTCTATTTATCAAGATACCCATCAGATTGTGCATAGACCTCATGCACAACTCGATTACTCAGATATTTTTTTGTTTTATTATGAATTTTAATAAGATAGATAATTAAATGATTCCCTCACATCTCTTATATATAATTCTCTAGATGGATAAGTAAGTGTATTGAGATTAAATATTCCTCCATAATTTTTACATGAGCAAATTAATGATAAAAATACTTAAGAATAAATTTAATTATAATGAATCTTCACACCACCCTTCCAAGAGGAGAAAATTCATGGGAAAATTTAGCATTAATATGTATTGTGTTTTTTGTGGTACGATGGGACACTACAAGAAGAGCCCTGCCATATTGAATAAGAAAGGGGATGTTTCGTGTGAATTAATAATGAAATTTTATCACTATATTTCATTAAAATGGTTATTATAACTAGAATTTGGAACTCATAATATCTTCAAATACATAATCCATATAGATTATAATAAATTACTATAGGTGAGTTAGATCTATGGGATATCAATGGAGGAATACTAGATACAATGAATATTATATTATATCATCTCAAATTGATGAAATGATTGATTCTTTCTTTAAATAATTGTTATCATGTCTATAGTGTGACTAAAATCATAACATCAATGTAAAAATTAGACATGGATAGATTTATTTTCATGTTTATAAATCATTGTTTCTAATTTTAAAATGATTTAATTTTTAATTCAATGGATTATTTGAATAATGGTGTCTAGGTATCATAATATAAAAACATGTTTTAAAAATAAATAACAAATTATATTCACATTTCATATATGGAACCTAGTTTTGGAATCATATACATAATATTGTAAGTGAATATTATTTTAAAATTATATATCAAGAGTTTTATTTAGAATATTTTTATCTAAAACCACTATATATCTTTCATTAATGTTTTTAAAGAAAGGTTATTGAAGATAAATTTTGTGTAAAGGGTTAATGATCTACATATATTCTATAATTAACACATCCAAATGTATGTGGACATTTATTAATCGATTTTAGAGATGGATACTCCTAATTTATAATGATTACTGGTGAATTTAATAGATTTGGTTATTCTTATATAATTATGTTTAAATGTGAATAAATAGAAAAATTAAGGATTTTAAAAACTATATATGGAATTGAATTTTTATGATGATATGTAAATTTTACTCAGACCATGGAAGAAAATATCTTAACTAATAGTTCATTAATTTTCTATGGGGGTTTGGGATATGATCTCAAATAACACTGATATATTAACCATTGTTTTATATTGTAAATGAATAGAGTAACCATACCTTGTCATAAATTTTGAGATAAATCATTAATCATGAAATTATTACATTATAATTTTGGAGATATTAATTACACAGTATAGTAAACACACTAAACCATGTTCAAAAAAGAATTGAGGAGAAGAATTCCATATGAGTTCTGTTATGGGATGGAATCCCTTTTTTCACATATTCATATATAGGGAATTGAGGTGTTTTTAAGGCTATCTTTAGTAATATACTAGCATCATGAATCATTAAATATATCATTATAGAAAATAATATGGAACTTATTTTAATCCATATATATAAATGAATGTGTGGAAAGAAAATCTATATTCGTATAAGGAGAGAATATCCCAAAAATATAGAGCTGGAACAAGATAGTACTCTATATAGTCATGGATCAATATAAAAAATTGATAGCATGAGAATATATTCCACAAATACTAGTGGAATAAATTCATCTTAAGATGAAAGTAATTTCTTATCACTATGTAGGTTATGAAACCAGAGATAAATGGAAATCCAATCAATGAGGAAAAGTGATACATTATTAGTTAAAGATAATGAACATATATTTTTCGTGAATACAGTATGAACATCATAATTTTTTAAGTGTATGGAATCCATGAATTTATGAATTGATTATATGTTCTAAAATTGATCATTTCTTTTGGTTGATCCTCAGTCGATATAGATCCATGTGGATGAAAATGAGAATTCAAGACGAAATTGTTCATGTATTGTAAATAAAAAATATACAAGGTGAGGATGGTTCTTAAATGGTTTAAAAATTTCAAGAAATAAACTATAAAGAATGTTTTTTACCAGTCATAATACCAAAATAAATTATAATTATACATTTCCATTGTAACATGATATGATTATGATATTTGACAAATAGATACAAGATAGCCTTCTTTAATGACAAACTCGTTGAACATACAAATATAAAACCCTCAAAGGGTTACAAAATATAAAATATTCCAATGAGGTATAATGTTTATAGAGAACCATTTTTGGGTTGAATTAAGAATCATGATCATAGAATACTTTTTTTAATTAATATATTTGAGAACTTATTTTCATAATTAATTAATGTGATATTGAGTCAATAAGAGGTCTCGTGGGAGTGTATTTGTGTTCATTGTAGTATATATTGTTGATATATTATAATGATGGAATAAGATACCAGTATATAGTTGGTTCAAAAATGGTTAAACAGACGTTTATCCCTAAAAAACATAGTTTAAGTAGCCAATATTCTAGGAATAAAGATCCATCATGATAGATGTAAGAGTTTTCTAGGACTCTGTCAAAGTATATATATTTTTAAGGTTTTAAATAGTTTCATTATAAAATTTTCCACGATGGGATTATTTCTAATGTCCCTTGGTATAAATCTCTATATGAAAATGTGTCCTTAGACACAATAAGAGAGAGAGAGAGAGGGATATATAGAGAGAAAGAGAATATACAATGTATGACTTATGATTTAGTAATTTTATCCATAATTTATTACATACTATGTACCATGAATTATGTCACCTACACCATGATCATGGTGGGAAGATATCAAGTATAACCATGTGTGTTTTGTTTTACAAAAAAAATGAATATGTTCATGTACCTATGTCATAAAATAGGAAATGTTTTGGGTTTATTAAGGATATTTGGAACTTAATATCAGGGGATAAATATATGCTTGTTTCTATAAATATATATAATGATCTGAAATAATGGTTGGGATATGTGTTATTCATTAATAGAGATGTCATGAACATGAATTATTCTACGAAATCAGTGTTCACCAATTTTATAGATGATTTCAAGTATATAATAGATAATGATATAGCTAATAAATAATTTTGGGTATGTTATTTCATTTGAGATAATAATGTGGTGTCCAAAAGTATTGAATCTATCACATTATACTATGTTAATATTTAAATAGTGGTTCTATCTAAGGAAACAATTTCACAACAATATAAGAATAATAAACATTGAATGCATCATCTCTTGAGGTATTTTTCTTAGAGGGGTGGGGCCTAGTAAGAAGGGTTTCTGTATAACACAATGTAGAAGCCCAATTGACTAAAATACAAATCACAATGTAATCATGAATATCATTTGAGTGATACAATATTAAATGTTTTTAATAGATGGATCTAGTGAAAGAGAGTGTCTAATGGATTTTATTCCCTAAAAACAAATTTTGGTGTTCTCAATTACCAAAATATTTATAAATTTACTATCATAGGATAGTTTCTCTTTTACATATGATTTATTTTATTGTATCCCTCAATTATATTCCATATTAAAATATTATATAATTTTATATCTATAATTAGAAACA
The DNA here is from genome assembly GCA_963277665.1 of Viscum album. Classification (NCBI taxonomy): domain Eukaryota; kingdom Viridiplantae; phylum Streptophyta; class Magnoliopsida; order Santalales; family Viscaceae; genus Viscum; species Viscum album. The sequence continues at coordinate 21,186 of CAUJRU010002491.1, forward strand.
TGAAATGTAATGAAAATATTCATAAATATATATCTTGTGGTCTAGATGTCATTTATCTTACAGAAATTGGAATATGATTGAATTTTTAGTTTTAGGGGATCTTATGACATTTATTGTTATTTTTAGGAATTTTATACATGGTTATCTCCTGGAATGGGTTTTTTAGGATTGACACTCGAACAGTAATTCTACATGTTATATGTGTCCTTAAATCTTTCTACCTGTGGATGTTTCTATATGTACTTAGACTTGAGAATGTTAATAATGTACATTAGAAATCTTTTACTTTTATTTATCATTTTAAATTGTAATGAAATATTTTCAATGTGAATGAGTATACATTGAGTGTGTCATAAGTTATATTTTATTTTTTGAATAAGATAAAAAATGAATATTCCCTTCAATCAAATAAGGAAGATGATATCTCTGTAACATTGATAAAAATGGAACTATATAATTAAATCCATTTCGATTATAGTCTATCTAAAAGTTCATTTTAAATATTAAAATAAATTAAAATAAATAGTATAGTTTGATAATAGAATATACACATCATGTCTAATGAGATATCAAGAAAAGGGGATTGTGTAACATAGTAAGCGTTTTTATGAGGTTGGATTCATTTATACATTATCTTGTTTCATATTCTTTCCTCCATGTGTCACAAGAATATAATATTTGAATTTAAATATGATTTACTAATGACACTAACATAGAGGCCTTGAGGTCCACACACTATTAGTATATAGAAGAATAATTAAATTATATTTCAATTTAATATAAATAGTAAATATTATTCTTGTCATAAATAATAATAATTATTTAGGTTATGTTGGTAAAAAAATTCCATCACCAGATATATTCGAGGTTAAAATATATGAGACATAATCCTCATACTCTCTCTCATGACATAGAGAACAATAAGAATAATTAATTTAATACTAACTAATTTCTATTTGAGATAAATGGTGGATGAATAAAGGAACATAGAACCACTACCATTCCCAAATAATGGAAAAAGTGATGTTTTTATATTCAAGGAGCACATGTGGATACTAATTTAGGAATTTTAATTAGAATTCATCACTTTAATGATGAGGTGATGAGAGTTGCAACTAAATTAATCAAAAACTAGAATATTTAACAAGTTAAAGTAATTTTTTTCTAAATTATTCAAAAATTATATGTGAAAAGATCATATATAGGAGGAATCCAAGTTTTCATTATCAATTTCATTATATAATTTCTATTGAAACTGAAAAAAATACATTACTAAGAACGAAATTGACCACTTCTTATGAATTATGGATCCTTTAGTAACAATCCCATTTATCTATAGCCTCTATTTCTATTTATCTTGTGTTAGCAGGTTGGTTATAACACTTGATATATCCATGTATTTTTGTTTTATCATTATCTATATAAAAATTTCTGATAACGTGATAAAATATATATTTAATTTATCCCCTTTGTATCTCCTTAGGAATCGTTTTCACCTATGATCTATCACTGGAGTGTCTAGATAGGAATAAGGGATTCTATAATATGATACATATATTTTTAGTTATATTGTAGTGAAGAAATTATTATACCACTCATGGAAATTTAAGCTTGTTAGGACATGTTCTTTTTCAATAAATGATCATAAAATCCCTATGGTTTTACATTCCACTTTCTACAATAATGAAAATTATATTTTAGTGCTCAATTATGATTATTAAGTGTAGAAGAATTAATTAATTTTACTAGTATCCCATTATTTTATTAAATTATAACATCTCTATCCGTTGGATTACAAATATCATGTTGTGTAGATATTCATGTGGTGAGGATTACCATTCTAAAACCCAATAAGAGGGCCTAGTCAAATTATTTGAAGGTATTTAATAAGGTGTTCTTAACAACATCATTAACTCATAGTCCATAAACTCTTAAATGTCCCCCCAATATTCATGAAAACATATACCCAATATCATTTAAAAATACACACCATGTTACAAAATGTATATGGAAGATAAATACTCATGATTCTATCTTGGTTAAGTTGGAACAAAAAACTCATTAAAAATCCCCAGTAAATGAAAGTTTCTATATAAGGGCTTCTCCAATGGCCCGAAGGCCTTCTTTTATTATTGATTTCGATAATCCACCTTTCAAGGGGTGAGGTGGAACCCTTAAAAGGAATTTAGACGTAAGTATTACATGGCCCGTAGGCCTTAGAGTAATTCATTGCATGTAGGCTTCAAAAATTACATACATCGGAGACTAACTACTTGGAACTTCTCTTTTCCAGCATCTACATCGTAAAATCAGATCTCTACCATCGCATGGCTGTTCAGCTAGGCATTCCCATGCATGCACAGGCTTGTCTCGATGGCAGGTTCCATACCCTTTCATTCTTGCAATCTATTTAGCTTCTGCTTGGTGAAAGCACCTTTCTCATCCTCCTTGTAGAGCTTGTTCCTTGTAGGTTGTCTGGTTTTCATCTGCACTAAGGTTCCCCGAAGGCCTGGGTGGCCCGAAGGCCTTACAGGACTCGGGGACCAAATTGGTGGCCTGAAGGCTCAAACATGGGCATATTCCAGGCTGCTACAGTGCCAAACAGTGCCTGCTACAGTTCCCGCTATAGTACCTGCTATAGTAATGCATAGTTAACAAACATAATAGTTCACAGTGGAGAAGATTAGAGTGATAAAACAAAAAATAAAAATATGAAATAATAATAGGAAGAATAATATGAATATATAATAAAAATTCATACTGATATTACAATATAAAATAGTCAATAAACATATATAAAATTTCCACCAATAGTTTCAAAAACATGAAATGAAGAAGAAAAACTCTTTTATATGCAAAAGAGGTGAAAATTTTGGCATCAAAATGTTCATCTAAAATATTCCTCATGGTAAGAATAATAATTATCGGAATTGGTAATGTTATTTTTTTTGAAATATTTTCATAAAATTCGCCTCATTTGGATCATCAAATTTTTTTTATTAGATGTGTTAAGTGAGATATATTTCCAATTTACTTAGGATAATTATTCTATATTGGTGACTCTTCATATTCCAACATAGTAGTATTTTCATGAATTTATTTCCATCAAAATAATGGAAGCACTTTTGTACACCTGAATGATTGTTTTTCCTCCAGATGATGAAAATTTCCATGTTAAATTTCAGCTCTATTGAAATTTCCTTTTATGTATTATGGTCCCAATAATAAAATAATACAAATATGTTCACAATATTCAAGGCCTTTATTTTGATATTGATATGTGCCTTCAAATTATCGATTGCGATTTTGGTCTTGGAGTATAAAATGAATCTAATCGAACATAAAACCCAATTATAGAATAATTTTTCAATTTGAATCAGTGAATAAAAATTAATTTCAGAAATATAGAAATAAATTAAATCTATTAAAATAAAAATATTCAATTATTTTAATTAAGCACGAAAAATGCTTCTAAACTTTAAAATGATATAATATCCATTGAAATAAAACATTTTTGTGATTAAAAACATTGAAATTCTGAATAAAATTATTGTAATTATTTTCTCTATCAGTTCCCACATACTTAAATATGTCACTCCTTGGTAGCCATCTTATACCATGGTCAAATGAAACTTCTCAATGAATAAATGTAAACACAACTCAATTTTCCTCTCAAATAACATATCATACCTTCTACATAGATCCAAATTCCCAAAATCCTCAAAACTCATAAAAGTCTATTCAGTTTCCCATTAATCCTCACATGCATTTTGAACATACCTCCCTAGAAAATTTTTTCTCTCTTTATTCATGGATATTTGATGTGATGTTTTTATTATTCCAAATAACATGTGTGATATCCATAGTCTTTTACTACTCATAGAATCTCTACATAAAATAGTCCCAAATTTTAAAATCATGATGTAATTTTCCGGGGTTGTTATGAGGCTGTGGGTTGGTAAGTTTTAAATGTAAAAACATGTGAGGAAAAATAATGACGGTTAAGATCTTAAAAGAATTAAACGTGTTAAGACCATTTTTCTCAAGAATTGTGTGCTCCTAATTCAGCTCAAAAATGAATCTCTACTAAACACTTATTTACTTGGTAATTTCAGAGATGAAATTTTGTTCATTAATGATATATTTATTGCCTTTTTTCCATTTTTATCATTATATCATCATGAATTTGGATCTGGGTTTCACTCTAGAATCATATAATTGATGAAAATAGAGGCATAATTAGATCATTAAATAATGGAGAACCCCCATCCCAAATTCGGAATGATATTTTGGTCCACTGTAAATCATTAAATCATGGAATTCATTCCACAAAAGTAGTAATAAATAAGGAAACACTTTCAATTCATCTCAGACAGACTCTTCGAGAAATAAAATCATATCATATCTAGATAGGGATAAATGCACTGTAATTTGGATTCCTAATAAGGTATTTATTTTGTAAAATGGAGTTAATAATGGATTGATGAAATGTTAGGCCAAAATAAGAGTTCAATGTAAAAAATGGGAATTCAAAGTGGTTCCTCAGTCATTAATAAAACATTCCATGAACAGTAAAATATTTGACAAGTTGAAGAATAGATGTTCTGGATGATAAAACTTGCCTGAAGACTCTCATGAAAATAGACAAATGTTACATGTTGTCATAGAGGTTTAGAAATCTCTCGGGTTTGGTAAGATTTTTAATTTGGACAATCCTTGTACACATGAGTTTCACAATCAATCAAATATCATCAAATGAAAAGATTTTATATCAATAAAAATCCATTTAGTAATCTTTTATATCCTAAAATACTCAAATAAATAAATGTTCCAAAAAACAATAAGATGGTTTGAATTTTATAATGAATTCTTTTGAGCTAGAGAATAATAATGACACACTAAAAGTGAAATTGAAAACATGAAAAAATCAGAAAAAATATATAAGAAAATTAAAAAAAATGACATAATAAATTTCTTAAAAAATGTTTAAATCCTTTAACCACATTTATTCTATTTAATACCCACTTTTTCTCAAATTAGATCAAGATTTATTTTTACTCAAAATTTAAATTTTCAAGTAGATAAAATAAATAAATGAAAGACAAAAGTTGATTTGTTTTTCTATGGAATCCTTGATTTAACATCCTAACTGCTACTACTATAAAACTATAATTAATAAATGAAAAAAGATAAGAAAATTAAAGAGAAGGGTGATAATTCTTGGTTTTACCCCCAAGTAGGTGCTAGGTTTTTACTACCCCTAGAATGCCACTTGTAGTGTATTATCCTCAATAATAATGTTAGTGTGGTTTCTTTGAGACGCACCACCACAGGTGAATTTTACTAGTATAGAGGAGTATACACTAAATTTAGAGAAACCAAAATAATATAAGAAAATTCTAATCCCTCAAGAATGTGTTTATAATAATTTCATGTAAAGAGTGGGAGGGAGAAGAAAATATAGCTGCTCCTTGTTCATATCATTGATGTACTCCTCCATTTAGTATTCATGTTGTTGTAGATAAGGTATTCTCACCAGTAGATAATAATTAAAACCATCCTCTTTAACAACCAAAACATGGGTATTCCCTTTTATAACATCAAAACTTTTCTGCATTTGTGTTGTAATAGAATTAGATGATTGAGAATAATTCATCTTGAATATGATTAAAATAATAATAAATAAAAATCAAATATTCCCTTTCAAGTATGTATGCGTGGAAGTTGATCTCCTAGGGAATTACCATTAGAAACTCCATCTCAGTAGGTGCATCACCACCATTGTCTTCAAAGAAAAGATAGTGTTATAATGGTTCTGATTTTTCATTATTAAGGATGGAAAGATCAGGTTGGAGGATATCTTCCACAAAGAGATTCTAGCCATCTTCCAAAATAATATTGGTGTAACATGGCTTGGAGGGATGACATGAGTACACACCATGTGTCAACCATACATACCATGTATCTAGGAAGTATACATGACTAGTGAAGGTGGATTTACATAACCATGTGATAGTTTAAGGGGACACACCATTTATAGTTCTTACATGTAGTGTACCTGGGGTGTTTACACACCCAAGCCTACAAGAGTACACGAACATTTAAGGGATTAAGTGTATAACCTACATATACTTAAAACATGTACTATACATAACCTTTGTTAACATTTGACTCTTTTCAGCACCTACTTTCTTCTTGCACTCTTAAACTACATACCTTGATAAATACGTTTATACTGAGGTGTGTGTGATAGAATTTATAGATAAATTCCACCATGAAAACCTTAGATAATACCCTAGGAGAAGGGAAATGAGCATACCCAGAGGGTGTTATCCATGGGTCACTAGAGGTTCGTCCAGATGTGCCTGCCGTGGAACTAACTAATAAACTAGAAACAAGTGAGGATTAATAGATTTGTGAAAGATTGATGAGGTTCTTACAAACCTTCAATGGAGTACCTCAGCATTCCACCTCTATGGAAGAACTGAAACGAGTAAACAGGAATACTATCTACCTATGTTTTTACGGGATGATGGACCATAGGCTACTGCGTCATGGTTGGAGTCCGTGCTTATGATCTTTGAGCACAGAGAGATATCCCCTGAGGTGAGGTCAAATATCTAATCTTATATGATGTATGATTGGACCAAGAGGTGATGGGATGTTATCACACATATAAAGAGTGATCGAAACATGGAATGGGGATATTTTAAAAATGAATTTTATAAATACTATTTCCCTAAGATGTTGAGTGATTATAGAGCCTAAGAGTTCATGTGTATAGAGTAGGGAAATATGTCAGAGATGGAACACTCTTCCTATTTCAATAAGATTCAGATATTCACATCTATTCTAATTGGTGAGGAGAAATAAAGGTCTAGAAAATTTGATTCTGGTCTTATATATGACATTTGATCACTGGTTAATGTTTTCATGTTTGCTTCTGTATATGCCATTGTGAATTAGTCACTAATTTATAAGCATAATATGCATGAAGCTAGGGATGTGAACTTGGTCGGTACGTCACTGAGATCTGGTACTATCTCGGCCAGGAGTAAGACACATCATTTGGGTTTTCTCTTGGAGATACAAGTATTCATAATGTTTCATAAAATTTCCAGGAAAAGTGTTATAAGTGTGGAAGAGCTGGGAATATAATATCGCATTACCTAATGGACCCATTTTAGTGATAATATTGTAGAAGGATGGTCCATAAAAAGCACTACTCTTGGGAGTTTCCACCATCATCTAGTAAGAGAGGTTTTACACCAACTCCACGTTTATGAGGAGGGTCATCGAATTCTCACTATTCAGGGAATTGGAATACATTATGCCACTTAGGCCAAGGTGTTGGTTATGGACAAGATAACTAGACTCCATGTTTTCAGTGACAATGTAGAGAATCATCTCAGGACATCCAAATAGTTTCATAGGGTTGTGGTAGATGTAAGACCTTTTTAGTGAAGCAAACCCAGCAGGAGTAGGATCTCAGACATTCTACTATGAGAGGTATTATTCTAGTCACCTCCTTTCTATCTTCAGCACTCCTTGATATAGGGTCATCACATAGTTTTTAATTTTGCACATTTTAGAGAGCCTCAGGCTATATGTTTTCTATTATGATCATGTTATGATGCTAGACACTCCTTTAGGGAAAAAGATGACAGGTGAGTGTCTGTGTAAGGAGTGACCCCTTGAGGTTGTTGGGGGTCACTTTGGTTGTGATCTCTATATATTAGAGATGAAAGGCTTTGATTTTATCATCATAATGCATTGGTTATTTTCAATTTAGGGATTTTTTGATTGATATCATCACTAAGTGAGTTTCATTTCACTATAGGGAATATCATTTATACATAAGGGCGAATAGTATGTTCAAGAAAGATGAGATGGACTTGAGCATCGTGGGTTGTGTGGGAAGATAGATCATATTTCATTTTATATCTGAATGAACAGAGAACACATCAAATAGATTAACTTATAGTGTTTGAATGTTCTAGGGTTTCTATAAGGCCCCAGCCTTAAACCTTAATTAATATTCAATTAAATGAATAATTCACATTGAGGATCTTTTCAGGTTTAGAGTTTTAGAGAATTAGAACATAACTATTACATCTTAAAAGATTACAAAGTATACACTTCTACTAAGTCTCCATAAAATAAAAACTCTTAAAAAGAAATATGTCTAGATTCTATGTTTTTGATAGCATGAAATTCCCTTGATCCCATCCTTGACCTTATTCCACTTTAAGTCATGTGAAAAACATTTCGAAAAACTTGGGGTGGGCACAAAAAGGTCAGTAAGGGATACAAAAAAGAATGAAAACTGTTAGTTTTTCAAACATCAAGTAAACCATGTATACTATATCAAAGTAATACCTTCACCTTCATGATGTAGTAAAAAAAATCTTCACTGAATAAAGCATCATTACTTACCTTTTTGTAACCAAAGGATTACCATAAAACCCATATAAAGAACACATAGAATATATAAAGGTAACTTGGGACATAAACATACTTAAGTGGAATAACCATACGATTGACTTCCACACATATCACTTAATTGAATAGCCATACGGCCAATTTCCATACATACTTAATGGAATAGCCATACGGCCGACTTCCATACCCAATGCATTGGAGGTTGTAATGTAACCACCCGTCCTGGTATTCACGGCACCACCCGTCATATGGTTTATAACGTAACCACCCGTTAAAATGTCCAAGTACCAATATAAAATCATAAAACATAAAACCAATATAAAGGAAAGATAAAATTTCCACATTTTAATCACAATATATCATAAATATATTGACATAATAGAATCCTTTATCAAAACCATTTTCAATAAATAAAATATTATATGGTATTTATTTTATTTTAAAAACATTACGGCTTGTTGAGGAAGCCAAAGATCAAATAATACTCGCGGCGGCGGAAAAGGTCGTTGTCACCGCGTACGTTAAAAAAACATTCATTTTTGTCGTTCAGTAAAACGCTTCGTAGAAAAAGATTCCTTTTGTATAAAAGTAAAAGTCAAAGTAGCTTATACACCGTATAAAATAAAGTTGTGTATAAAACGAAATATGCCTCAATGAAAGGAGATTGAGACGAAGTCCCTTACCTCGGGTCCGACTTGACTCGATGGTTCTTTAACGTCCTGAATAATAAACTTGAGTTAATTTATACTTGATTAAGAACCTTTTTAAAGTTTATTATTCTTTTTATATCACTTATTTCCATGTTATAAACATTATGTAACCATTTAAGTTAATAATGTTTGTTTTGTCAATATTTGGTTCTTAAGTCGAAAGTTGACTTCTTACAATTACATGTTGTTCATGTGGTCAAAAGTTCTTTACATCCAGAATGAAATTCCTGATTTTGATATCATATATATCATATATATCCAGCATGTACATGTATTTATAATATTACATAATCATTTAGAGGTAAGAAATGAAATGCACCGTTCATGGAGACGGTAAGCCGTACGTACGCATGAACGCTACTTTCATTTCTTTGTCATATTAGTGGAATTAAAACTAAATGAGAGGTATTTATATTTTAATTCCAGATTTATATTCATCATTTAGATATATCATTAATTATATATATACATTATATACATGTAATTTTAATAGTACATTACATTTGGAGATAAGAAATGAAATGCACCGTTCATGGAGACGGTAAGCCGTACGTACGCATGAACGCTACATTCATTTCTATCTCATACTTTAATGGAAAGAAATAATAATGATATAGAGGTATATTATAATTACAGTATAACATCATATATAATAACTTTAAATCCATCTTTTACACGTCCCACATATGGCATTAACGAATCACATCACTTTTAGGGGGCGGTAGTCCGCACTTCCTTAAATGAAGATATCGTGTTTACCCATAATGGAAACCATAAAGGTATGCCAAAAATGAAAAATACAGAATATTAAAGAAAACATAAAAATATTATATATCATATATAAAAATAGTGACATCATAATGGCCACCCTTGAAGGTGTTAAATGAGTATTGAACAATCATCGTTTCGGGAGGCAGAATTTCGCCATCCACGGAAACCGTATGTTCTTTAACCATTTGATGTAGTTGTGTGAGAGTGTAGATCAAATAAATATTATAACAACATCCTAGTATATTAAATATACTGTTGTTTTTACAAAATAAGTAAATAAAAAGAGTTTAGAGGGTTGGAGAAGCAAAATAAAACAAATGAACAAGAGAGAATGAATTACCTTTAAAAGTGTAACTCCCTTTTGATTTGAGCCTAAAGGCTTCTTTTGAAAGGATTCATCCCAAAGGTAATCCTCTAGGATGAGGAGAGGGATTTGGAGAGAGTAATTGGTCAGGGGTTGGCCGAGCCAAAGGCTTGAGAAGTGTGTGAAATGAGGTAGAGGTGGGGGCCTTTTATAAGAGGAGAGGAGGGGCACTTTTGGAAAGTAAAGAAATATTACTTTATTTGAAAATGTGTTTCGGTTTTAAAATGTCCCACATTGATATAATTCGTGGATAAGGTGATAAGGGTTCTAGATCCACTCATCCAATTGGTTTTGGACATGTGTAGGTTTTAGATTTTTCATTATCTTTCCATTTTATTTAAATCGTCAAATAATGATGTCATCGCTGCATCATTATTATGTCATATATAATTTAATTTATTTAATGTCTAAAAATTATAAAACAAATACAATGATGTAGGAAATCTTTTTATCTTTCCAATGACTATTTATAATCAAAATTTGGACTTGTATAACCCCACTCAAAAATTATTTTAGTAAAACAATTTATGTTAGTGTCATTTGCACTTTAACATTAAATAAAAATATATTAATGTCATTTTCCAAATAAAGTTGCTCCATGGGGTCCCCAAGTTGGCCCATGGCTTTTCTTGGTCGGCCATGACTCACCCAATAGGTGTAGGACAAGTTTCATGGTGTTTTCACATTCTTATAATACCATTTTTACCTTAAACTACACTAATTACCACTAATCGCGATTAAAAACTTAATAAGTTACTATTCACCAAAAAATTATTTTAATCCCATTGAACCACATTTTACTTCTTAATGACAACCATATATGTCGGATTTTTGAAATTCAAAACACAATGATAGAAAAATTTCATTTAAACGGAAAATCAGTCTTTATAAGTACCACTTAGTGGTTTCACTATTCATCAAAAATTGAAGTTTTTCGGAAAATTACCAAAAATTCACCCTAAGCTATATTTGATATTATGAATTCAAAAATGAAGTCCATTTTAAAAAATTCAAAAAATATAAGTCAAATTAATTAATTTAATAATTAATTCCCGCTGTCATGACAAATAGCGTGTTTTTGTGAAATAATAAGTATCAAAAGATTGACACTAGTTTAAGTCCGATTTCAAAGTGAAATTAATTCCAACGACCACTATTGGATTTAATGGTAAAAATATTTTCTAATTTCACTTTAAAACCAATTCAAATAATAATCTAATCATATAAATAAATTAGATCAAAAAGAGGTTTTGAATTAAAATACAACATTTTACACTATTCATAAAAAAATGAACTTTATCAGAAAGGTACCAAAAATTTACACAAAGTAAATTTTGATGTCCCGATTCTAAAGAAGAGTTATATTTGGTCCAATAGAATTTATAATATCAATCAAAACTATATTTAATGACGGTTCTCCGTCAAAAGGTGATAAGTGGACCTTTCATTAAAATTAGGGTATAAATGCCTAAAATTGAACTCTTTCCGTATTTTAAGCCTTTATCTTTTATTGGGTAAATGAAAAAAAATTTAAAAACATATATAATCATATTCTAGTTATTTCTATCCATTCCCTCCAGTACAACGGCTACTTGTTAACTAACATTTAAAATAATATTATTTTATTACTTGTGTGCAACGTAAGTTTTCAAAGAAACTCATCGTTGCATATCGAGTACGCTATCGAACATAGCAACCCCCATTAAAATAAAATTAATATTTAATTTTTAAATATTAATTAATATGAAAATTCTTTATTCTTTATTTACCAGGGATGTTACATCCTTCCCCCCTTTTGGGAATTGCGTCCTCGCAATTTTTTTCACTTATCAAAATAAGTGGGGGTATTTATCCCTCATAGCATTTTCAGATTCCCATGTTTCCTCTTCAATCACATGGTTTTTCCACAAAACCATTACCTGATGAATCACCTTATTCCGTAACACTTTCTCCCTGTGGTCAAGAATCTAGACCGGTTGTTCCTCATAAGATAGGTTCTCTTTCAGCTAAACTACCTCTGGACTCAAAACATGAGATGGATCTGGCATATACTTTCTCAACATCGAAACGTGAAAAACATTGGGTACCTGAGATAAACTCGGAGGTAAAGCCACTCGGTATGCAACTTATCCAACTCTTTCCATAATTTCGTATGGTCTAACCAACCATGGACTCAACTTTCCTTTCTTACCAAATCTCATCACACTTTTCCAAGGAGAAACCTTGAGAAAAGCATGATCACCTACCTCAAAAGATAGATCCTTCCTCCGGTTATCCGCATAACTCTTCTTCCTGCTCTGAGCAGTTCTCATGTGTTTTCTGAATCAACTGAACTTTTTCTGCCATCTCTTCTACCAATTCTGGTCCCATCAGCTTTCTTTCACCAACTTCATCCCATAATGCTGGAGTTCGACACTACTTCCCATATAATGCATCAAATAGTGCCATCTGTATACTGGAATGAAAGCTGTTATTATAAGAAAATTCAACCAAAGAAAGATGGTGGTCCCAACTTCCCTAATAATCCATCGAACAAGCTCGTAGCATATCCTCCAACGTCTGAATTGTTCGTTCTGACTGCCCATCTGAATGAGGATGAAAAGCTGTACTAAAATTTAATTCAGTACCCAACGACTTCTGAAGGCCTTTCCAAAAGTTAGAAGTAAACCTGGGATCACGATCTGATACAATGGAGTGAGGAACTCCATGTAACCTAAATATCTCTTTAAGATACAAACGGGAAAGTTGATCAAGAGAGAAAGTATCTCGTATAGAAAAGAAATGAGCAGATTTGGTCAAGCGATCAACAATAACCCAGATTGCATTATTACCTTAAGATGTCCTCGGTAATCCCACAACAATGTCCATGGATATGTTTTCCCATTTCCACTCTGGCACTGGTAAAGGCTGAAGCATCCCTGCCGCTCTGCTTTAACCTGTTGACATGTCCAACAATTCACAGTAAAATTAGCAATGTCTCTTTTCATTCCATCCCACCATTAATACTCCCGCAGACCTCTATACATCTTAGTACTGCCCGGATGAACTGAAAACGGAGAACTATGAGCTTCACATAACCACTCTCTCTTCAACTGTGAATCACAAGGCACACATAACCTCTTCCCAAACCTCAAAACACAAACTTATCCAAGAACTCATGGAAAATTTTATTCATAAGGTCCATGAATACAGCAGGTTCATTGGTTAACCCAAAAGGCATAACTAAAAATTCATAATGGCCATATCTAGTACGGAACGCAGTCTTCGGAACGTCTGCTTCTTTTACTTTCAACTGATGGTACCCCGACCTCAAGTCAATCTTCGAAAAAAACTGAGCTCCCTAGAGCTGATACCACTTCATTCGATGGCCCAACATCTGCTGAAGTTGATGCAAAGGATTTCACCACCCCTTTCTGCTTGTATTCTAGCTGCATTCCCCTAGTTGAGTTCTTCGTTGGACACTTGTTTGCATAATGACCCATTTCAGTACACTTAAAACATCTTATCGTTGGCATTTCATTTCCTGCTTGATCATCTTCCTTACAGTTACGAGCAATATGACCAGACTTACCACACCGAAAGAACTTACCAGACTTGGATAAACATTCTCCAGGATGCATTTTACCACACTTCTCACAGGATGGATATTTGGTTTTCTTACCTCCTTTCTTCTTTGATGAATTCTTCCCCTTTTCCTGCCAACTAGACCTCTTATTCTGTTGTTTGTCATAGAACACTTGATCATCGGAAAACTCCATTTCCACCTTCTCCGCACATCGAACAAGTTTTTCATAACTTTTGAATTCACGAGAATCTAAAGCCCTTCGATACTTTGGCATTAACCCTGAGTAAAAACAGTTTATTTTACTATCAGGATCTCGTATGAAGTTTGGAGCATACCTTGCCAATCGAGTGAACTTTTCTTCATAAGAAGCCACTGAATCATCCTCCTGCCTCAATTCTAGGAACTGTTTTTTCATCCTAAGACGAACCACCTTAGGAAAATATTTCTCAAGAAACATACCTTTGAATTCGTCCCAGTGAAGAACCTCAATCTCATCACTATCCCTTATATTTTTCACTATCGACCACCACTGATCAGCTTCACCTTCAAAACGGTAAACAGCAAGACTAACCTTTTGATGTTCTGAACACCCCATGACATCAAAAATCTTCTCCAGTGCTTTAATCCACCCTTCAGCTTGCACAGGGTCAGATGATCCTCTGAATGATGTGGGATGTTGCCTCATGAAATGTTCCACCACTGACATGTTCCTCTACGGTTGATCTGGCTGATCTCGTGCATGGATACCACCACCATTTATAGCCTGAGTCAACTGTTCCATCACTGCAACAAACTGTTTAGTTCTGATTCCGACCATCTCAGGTTTCTGATTTGGAAGGTTGTCTTCCTCCTGATGTCGTCCCAACATAGCTGCTTTGTTTCCTCTGCGGAAAACCATTCTGAACACAGAAATATCTTAGGCGAAGCAACATGGTAATCCTTAAATGCTATATCATTTCAATCATATTATAATTTAACACTTTTCTAACTCCTAAAGTTGTCTAAACCGTCCTTTGATACCAACTATAAGGCCCCAGCCTTAAACCTTACTTAATATTGAATTAAATGAATAATTCACATTGAGGATCTTTTCAGGTTTAGCGTTTTAGAGAATTAGAACATAACTATTACATCTTAAAAGATTACAAAGTAGACACTTCTACTAAGTCTCCATAAAATAAAAACTCTTAAAAAGAAAGATGTCTAGATTCTATGTTTTAGATATCATAAAATTCCCTTGATCCCATCCTTGACCTTATTCCACTTTAAGCCCTGTGAAAAACATTTCGAAAAACTTGGGGTGAGCACAAAAAGCTCAGTAAGGGATACAAAAAAGAATGAAAACTGTTAGTTTTTCAAACATCAAGTAAACCATGTATACTATATCAAAGTAATACCTTCACCTTCATGAAGTAGTAAAAAAAATCTTCACTGAATAAAGTATCATTACTTACCTTTTTGTAACCAAAGGATTACCATAAAACCCATATAAAGAACACATAGAATATATAAAGGTAACGTGGGACATAAACATACTTAAGTGGAATAACCATACGGTTGACTTCCACACATATCACTTAATGGAATAGCCATACGGCCAATTTCCATACATACTTAATGGAATAGCCATACGGCCGACTTCCATACCCAATGCATTGGAGGTTATAACGTAACCACCCATCCTGGTATTCACGGCACCACCCGTCATATGGTTTATAACGTAACCACCCGTTAAAATGTCCAAGTACCAATATAAAATCATAAAACATAAAACCAATATAAAGGAAAGATAACATTTCCACATTTTAATCACAATATATCATAAATATATTGACATAATAGAATCCTTTATCAAAACCATTTTCAATACATAAAATAGTATATGGTATTTATTTTATTTTAAAAACATTACGGCTTGTTGAGGAATCCAAAGATCAAATAATACTCGCGGCGGCGGAAAAGGTCGTTGTCACCGCGTACGTTAAAAAAACATTCATTTTTGTCGTTTAGTTAAACGCTTCATAGAAAAAAGATTCCTTTTGTATAAAAGTAAAATTCAAAGGAGTTTATACACCGTATAAAATAAAGTTGTGTATAAAACGAAATATGCCTCAATGAAAGGAGATTGAGACGAAGTCCCTTACCTCGGGTCCGACTTGACTTGATCGTTCTTTAACGTCCTGAATAATAAACTTGAGTTAATTTATACTTGATTAAGAACCTTTTTAAAGTTAATTATTCTTTTTATATCACTTATTTCCATGTTATAAACATTATGTAACCATTTAAGTTAATAATGTTTGTTTTGTCAATATTTGGTTCTTAATCGAAAGTTGACTTCTTACAATTACATGTTGTTCATGTGGTCAAAAGTTCTTTATATCCAGAATGAAATTCCTGATTTGGATATCATATATATCATATATATCCAGCATGTACATGTATTTATAATATTACATAATCATTTAGAGGTAAGAAATGAAATTCACCGTTCATGGAGACGGTAAGCCTTTACGTACGCATGAACGCTACTTTCATTTCTTTGTCATATTAGTGGAATTAAAACTAAATGAGAGGTATGTATATTTTAATTCCAGAATTATATTCATCATTTAGATATATCATTAATTATATATATACATTATATACATGTAATTTTAATAGTACATTACATTTGGGGATAAGAAATGAAATGCACCGTTCATGGAGACGGTAATCCATACGTACGCATGAACGCTACTTTCATTTATATCTCATACTTTAATGGAAATAAATAATAATGATATAGAGGTATATTATAATTCCAGTATAACATCATATATAATAACTTTAAATCCATCCTTTACACGTCCCACATATGGCATTAACGAATCACATCACTTTTAGGGGGCAGTAGTCCGCACTTCCTTAAATGAAGATATCGTGTTTACCCATAATGGAAACCATAAAGGTATGACAAAAATGAAAAATACAGAAGCTTAAAGAAAACATAAACATATTATATATCATATATAAAAATAGTGGCATCATAATGGCCACCCTTGAAGGTGTTAAATGAGTATTGAACAATCATCGTTTCGGGAGGCAGAATTTCGCCATCCACGGAAACCATATGTTCTTTAACCATTTTATGTAGTTGTGTGAGATTGTAGCTCAAATAAATATTATAACAACATCCTAGTATATTTAAGATACTGGTTTTGTTACAAAAGAAGTAAATAAAAAGAGTTTAGAGGGTTGGAGAAGCAAAATAAAACAAATGAACAAGAGAGAATGAATTACCTTTAAAAGTGTAACTCCCTTTTGATTTGAGCCTAAAGGATTCCTTTGAAAGGATTCTGCCCAAATGGAATCCTCTAGGATTAGTAGAGGGATGTGGATAGAGTAATTGGGCAGTGGTTGGCCGAGCCAAAGGCTTGAGAAGTGTTTGAAATGAGGTAGAGGTTGGGGCCTTTTATAAGAGGAGAGGAGGGGCACTTTTGGAAAGTAAAGAAATATTACTTTATTTGAAAATGTGTTTCGTTTTTAAAATGTCCCACATTGATATAATTCGTGGATAAGGTGATAAGGGTTGGAAATCCACTCATCCAAGTGGTTTTGGACATGTGTAGGTTTTATATTTTTCATTATCTTTCCATTTTATTTAAATCGTCAAATAATGATGTCATCGCTGCATCATTATTATGTCATATATAATTTAATTTATTTAATGTCTAAAAATTATAAAACAAATACTATGATGTAGGAAATCTTTTTATCTTTCCAATGACTATTTATAATCAAAATGTGGACTTGTATAACCCCACTCAAAAATTATTTTAGTAAAACAATTTATGTTAGTGTCATTTTCACGTTAACATTAAATAAAAATATATTAATGTCATTTTCCAACTAAAGTGGCTCCATGGGGTCCCCAAGTTGGCCCATGGCTTGTCTTGGTCGGCCATGACTCACCCAATAGGTGTAGGACAAGTGTCATGGTGTTTTCACATTCTTATAATACCATTTTTACCTTAAACTACACTAATTACCACTAATCGCGATTAAAAACTTAATAAGTTACTATTCACCAAAAAATTATTTTAATCCCATCGAACCACATTTTACTTCTTAATGAAAACCATGTATGTCGGATTTTTGAAATTCAAAACACAATGATGGCAAAATTTCATTTAAACGGAAAATCAGTCTTTATAAGTTCCACTTAGTGGTTTCACTATTCATCAAAAATTGAAGTTTTTCAGAAAATTACCAAAAATTCACCCTAAGCTATATTTGATATTACGAATTCAAAAATGAAGTCCATTTTACAAAATTAAAATCATATAAGTCAAATTAATTAATTTAATAATTAATTCTCGCTGTCATGACAAATAGCATGTTTTTGTGAAATAATAAGTATCAAAAGATTGACACTAGTTTAAGTCCGATTTCAAAGTGAAATTAATTCCAACGACCATTATTGGATTTAATGGTAAAAATATTTTCTAATTTAACTTTAAAACCAATTCAAATAATAATCTAATCATATAAATAAATTAGATCAAAAAGAGGTTTTGAATTAAAATACAACATTTTACACTATTCATAAAAAAATGAACATTATCAGAAAGGTACCAAAAATTTACACAAAGTAAATTATGATGTCCCGATTCTAAAGAAGAGTTATATCTGGTCCAATAGAATTTATAAGATCGATCAAAACTATATTTAATGACGGTTCTCCGTCAAAAGGTGATAAGTGGACCTTTCATTAAAATTAGGGTATAAATGCCTAAAATTGAACTCTTTCCGTATTTTAAGCCTTTATCTTTTATTGGGTAAATGAAAAAAAAATTAAAAACATATATAATCATATTCTAGTTATTTATATCCATTCCCTCCAGTACAACGACTACTTGTTAACTAACATTTAAAATAATATTATTTTATTACTTGTGTGCAACGTAAGTTTTCAAAGAAACTCATCGTTGCATATCAAGTACGCTATCGAACATAGAAACCCCCATTAAAATAAAATTAATATTTAATTTTTAAATATTAATTAATATGAAAATTCTTTATTCTTTATTTACCTGGGATGTTACAGTTTCTTTAACAGAAAAAAATTTAGTTTTTCCTATGGATGGAGATGGGGATTTAATGATCGATCTAGTGCTAGGAGTTGAACTAGAATCCATTACTTCTTTCATGATAGATAGGATGGAGATGCAGGAGCTTACGAGGTAGTTAGAGGGTTTAGAGGAAAAGGGGTTCATCTGACCCAGTACCTCTCCATGGGGTAGGATAGTACTTTTTGTGAAGAAGTAAGACATTACCATTAGGCTACGTGTGGATTATCGGAAACTAAACAAGGTGATGGTTAAAAACGGATATCCCTTTCCACAGAGAGATGACCTATTGGATCAACTTTTAGTAGCTTGGGGTTTCTAAAAAATAGACATCAGGTCAGGATGACACCAGGTATGTGCTTGATCTTCAGACATACCTCATACAACATTTCATAGGAGTTGTGACCTATATGAATATCTAGTTATGTCGTTTAGTCTCACGAACATGCCAACTATTTTCATGGGACTGATAAACCGATTGTTTTTTCGATTTCGTGATTCTTTTTTGGTTTATTTTGAGGATGATATCATTGTGTATTCTCATAATCATGATGACCATGCCACACATCTTGATAGTATTTTGATAACATTGATATATAATCAATTATATATTAATCACTCCAAGTGCCACATCGGGATGGATCATATTCACTTCCTAGGTCACGTTATCTCAGATATAGGACTGTCATTGGACCCAGAATAGGTGACACGAGTAGATACTTGGGAGAATCCCAATAATTCCATATAAGTACAATGTTTTCTAGGGATGGCTGGTTACTACAGTCGTTTCATGTAGGACCTCTCACACTATGTAGTTCTAATTACACGCTTGACAAAGAAGGGTGTAAAGTAGCTGTGGTAAAATTCTTGTTAGATCGAATTTTAGGAGATGAAAAGGAGATTAACGTCAGCATCGAAATTGATTTTTTTAGAGATAGGCATGAGTTATAATGTGTACAACAGTGCACTAGGTATTAGGTTGGGAGAAGTGCTTTTGTAGGAGGATCTAGTCATTGCATAAGGGACTAGGCTATTAAGGCCACATGATAGGAAATATAAAACCCATGATCTAGGGTTAGTCATGGTTTTTCATGCCATGCACTGTAGGAGATGTTAATTTTTGGGGAAGAATTTTGGGGTGTACACAGTCCAAAAAAATATCAAGAACATAATTATGTAGTATGATCTACATATGAGGCGTCAAAGGTGGGTGGAATACCATCAGTTGTTTTTATTCAAGACAACCTACATGACTGGAAATGGAAATGCAATGGCTGATGCACTGAGTTGAACGACTCAGATATAGCTAGTGTAAGAGTCTAGTAGCGAGTTGAATCTTATTTCATTGTTCAATGAGATACAATTTGAGGTTCACAATAGTGAAGGGAATGCTTTACTTTCTTATTTAGATATATCTTCTACCCTCCAGGATAGAGTGAGGATGATACATTTATTAGACTCAGATGGCCTAGTCCTATAGGAGAGTGTATCGGGTGAGGAACCACTTCCAAGTTGAATGGTATTGATGATGAGATCATACATATCCATTGATGTGCCTGTGTTCTAGTTGTAATATGTGGGGATTTGATGTAGGAGTTTCATTATGTAGCTTAGGCTATGCATCCTAGAGGTACCAATATGTACTGTGACTTGTGTCGTTAGTACTATTGGTAGGGTATGAAGAGAGAGGTGGTTGGTTTTATTAAGAGGTGTTCCCCTTCATATAAGGTGATGTTAGAACATCAGTGGATAGTAATGATTTTACATCGGTCACCTATTCTGAAGTGGAAATGAGATGATTTTGTGATGGATTTTGTGAAGTTTTTACCGAGGTCTTCCCAAGTTAATGATATAGTGTTGGTGGTGGTTCATAGACTTCAATTTTTTTCTCACATATTGCCAACCAAGGAGACCTTTTTGTTGATGATCATGGGAAGATGTATATTTTTGAGGTAGTAAGACTTCATGAGGTTCATCTTTCTATTGTTTCAGATAGAGAAACCAACTATACATTTTTTTTCTGGAATAGTTTTCAGAGGGATCTGAGTACATAGGTGCTTCTATGCACATAAAACCACCCTCAGTCTAGTGGCCAGTTAGAGGGGACTATACTAGTACTAGAGGACATGATATGAGCATGAATATTATACTTTTGTGGAATTTGGGAGAAGCATATACTCCTACATTAATTTGATAAAAATAATAGTTTCCAAGAAACTATAGAGAATGTACCTTATGATGAATTGTATGATAGGACTTGCCAATCAACCTTTTACTTGATGGAGGCTAGTGAGGTAGCTTTAATAGGACAATGTCTCATGCAAAAGACTTTGGAATAGGTCCAATTGATTTAGAAGAAGATGGCTACTACGCAGTCTCACCGAAAATCTTATGTCAATCAACGAATATGACCTACAAAGTTTTAGGTTGGGGATCGAGTTCTCTTGTGTGTTGCACTGTGGTCGGGACCCACGAGATTCGAGATATAGGGTAACAGTTCCCAGAGATATGTAGGTACTTTTGAGATTCTAGAGAGGGTTGGTCCAGTGGAAAATAAATTTCATTTACCACAGAGGTATGGGGTTATTCCAAACTTCTTCTACATTTCTCATTTGAGACGTTACATTTCATAACCTTCTTACACATTTCAACCTAAGGAAGTAGAGTTTCCGGAAGATCTATCCTTTGAGGAGCACCCTGCTCGTATTGTAGATAGTAGCAGGAAGTTTCTCTATGGTTGGTCTATTCCTTTATTATGGGAGCTATAATATCATAGCTGAGTAGAGGATGATACATGGGAGACTAAGGCAGATGTACGATCACATTGGTAAGATTTAATCTAATATTTTTGTTCAACATCATTTCAAGGTAATTTCATGGAGAATTTCTTTAAGGGGGGTTTTTGAAAGAAAATGGTTCTTATTTTGAGTTATGGATCATTAATTTCCTGTTGATTCTTATGAAATTGGGGGAAAAGGGTGTGAGGGGATAGATGTAGGCATGTTACATGATTTTATTTGGAAATACATGTCATGTACATGAGGCCATGTGTCCAACCTAGTACGAGGCACCAGTTGAGTGGAATCCGGATCTGGGATATTATGTACAAGTTAGAATATAATTCATCTTGAATAATATTATAACAAGAAGAAATAAAAAAAAATATTCCATTTAAAGTATGTCATCTTAGAAATTAATCTCATTGGGAAATACCACTAGAAACTCTATCTCAGCAGGTGCATCTCCATCATTATCTTCCAAGGAAAGAGAGTGGTGGAAAGGTTCTGGTTTTTCATCATCATGAATGGGAAGATGAAGTTACAGGTTATCTTCAACAATTAGATTCTATGATTATTCCAAAAAAATATTGATCTTCCATATGTATATCTGCTTGAATTTTTTCATTATAGATCACCTAATGAAATGGTTGAGTACATGATGATGTAATTAATTCCTTTAGATGCTCCATGACACCTACTAAAGGATCTTTAATATAAAAAATGATTCGTAAAATCTCTTCCTCCACTGGTTTTGGTTATCATTTCAGATATCATTTGTGTTCAAATTATTCATGACATGATAGTACATATTCCATTACCCATTAAATTTTTCTCTCTAGGAATATTATTTATTCTCTATGTTATTTCATCTATGATTTTTTAATTTCCTCTTATTATTTAAACTGAGAATTGTTATTCTATCCATAATTATCACAATTTGAATACATTATGAACCAATATGGATTTTTAAAAAATTAATAATTTCTTCAATTTTATATAAATGAAAATTATTTTTATTTAAAAAATGTGATATAAAGATTGAATTATGATCAATTTGATATGAGGAAATAGTGTTAATTTGATTAATCATTAACGTGCAATATCATAGATATATTTAATAAACAAGTGCAGCATAGCAGCTGACCTAAGTCATTCTCTTGAGTAGTTTTTGTGGTCAATCACTCACTCTTTGTAATTCAATTTTTTTTATTTTAATGAAATAAAAATAAAATAAATTGATATATGATAATTGATAATAAAATAATATAAATAAACATTCAATTGCAATGAAAACATAATGAATCAAAACTGAATGATGTTAGAAAAAAATGAGACATTCCCAATAGAATCTCTTTATGTGATCCTTCATCATCACTTAATTAGTTTCTAATATTCATAATAAACGTAGTAAATTATATGTGTGAATATCCTCATATAAATAATTTTGTGAATATAGGATTCTCTCAAAAATTTCAGAGAAACCATACATCAACCTTTTGATCAAGGCACAATATTTCAAAAGTGAAAGCTAAGCCTCTGGTGGCAACTGAAGACACAAATAATCCTTATCCACTAATATCCCCCTCATTCTAACTATAATAAAATATGGAAAATTAAAATTATATCTCAAAAACATTAGTTCATCATTGAATTAATCTGTCGATACCATCCTCGGGTTAGCTACTCACTATCATTAGCATAAGAGTTCATAGTGGAGAAGCTCGGAGTTAAAACACAAAGGATTAAAATATGAGAGAATGAGATAAATAAGAATAATAAAATATACTAAAAATTCATACCACTATTAAAAAATATAAAGTTTACATAAAATGTCCACCTATAGTGCCAAAAATTTGAAATTATAAAGAAAGGCCCTTTTATAGGTAAAAGAGGTGAAACTTTTGGATACAAAATGTTTGCCCAAATGTTTCTTTATGGTAGGAATGATAAATATCAAAAAAGGGAAAATTATTATTCTATAAATTTTTTCATACATCTCTTATTTTGGATCATAAAATTTCAACTTTATTGGACATGTGTGGTGAGATATATTTCCAATTTACTCTGGGTATTTGTCTGGGGTAGGTGACACTTCATATTCCAAATCATCCTAATTCCCACGCACTAATTGCCATGAAAATTAAGGAATAACACATAGACACATTAATTAATGTTGTTCCCCAAGACGATAAATTTATACATGTTGATTTTCACCACTATTTTTTCATCATTTTATGTGTTATGGTCACAAAAATATAATTACCTGAATCTATTTACAATTTTTGAGGCATGTCTTTTGAGTTGGATAAAATCCATCAAAATATGTATTGATCTTTTGGTACGGAATGATAAAATGAATCCCATCATATTTATAATCGCATAAAAGAATAATTTTTTATTTTTTTTTTCTTTTAAAAAATTATATTTCAAAATTGAGAAATAAATTAAAACTATTAAAATCTAAAATTATCCATTATTCCAATTATACTCAAAAGTGTTTTCTATACCATAAAATGTTACATTTTCCTTTTAAATAACACAGTTCTGGGATTAAGAACACTAATATTGATAATGAAATAATTGAATTTTTTTTCTATATCAATCGCATAAATAAATAACCATGCATTTGAAAAATTAATTAATAAAATTAATATGATCATGATCTTTCAAATACTAGTTAGCTTATTGAGTAGAAAAAATAAAAAAAAATTACAATAAATAAAATCTTCCAAAAATATTATTTTATATGAATTTATTTGGATTATATCAAAAGGTACCTAATTTCACTTGTTTTGGGAATATCCTTTTATTAGATAAAGTGATTTTTTATTGCCTTCCATTTGAAATTTGTTTATAATTGGTTTGATATCATAAGGTAGGAAGACATGAAACTGCCTCTCCAATCATAGGATAATATTTGATATATCATTTTTCATAATTTTAATTTTCCTTGTAGTAGTAGAGTTTGATTTTTATATCATGTTTATTCTTTATGGTTTTTTATTCAATTATTGGGTGACGGTATTAATGTTCAAGTGATCTGACCACATTATTTATCATAAAAATAACCATTAAATATTTTTTAATGTGAGGGAGATTCATTCCTTTATGATATTCAGGAGTTTTCCAAATAATGTACTCATGTGTACTAAAACAAGAGAATATGTGACTGATTTTTAGGAGTTTCCATATTTATTTATAAAATAAACTTTTATATAATGGAAGTGGATCTATTTTCAAACCCATCATCATCAGAATCTCCCTAACCTAATTATCCTTCCAATAACCATCATTTCATAATAATTCACTAGCATTCTATAGTTGATATATAATCCCTCTAAAATAATGAGATATTTTGAAACACCCTAATAATACATATGTCGGTGGGAATCATTTTATTTCCACTTCTATGGTAATCATCAAAATTATTTAAATTCATAGAGGATGATGCACTTGATGAAAAAATGAATTATATGAACAAGTACTATCAATTTATTACTTATAGTAAAGAAATTCTTATTTCTAATCATGTTGATCTGGGGATTTAGATTTTTGTTTCTTTCACTTATTCTAATTACTATTATTAGACCCTCGTGAATCCCAATTGTGGTATCTGGGAATATCATGATTTTATATATATTAAATGATGTGATGAAATGATAAATTGAAATTGTATTTCATTTCTGTAAGCATTCATAAAATATAATATGTACATACATTCTGTAGACACTATTGTGGCATATGATTTAGGATATCCTAATAAAAAAATTGTTAAAAATTTTGGAATTTTACTAGAAGTGAAATATGGTTTTTACGTTTCTTAAAATATGATGTCTCTGTATCGGGTAAACAAAATATTGTATCAAATTGAAAATATGATAACTCAACTTATAATAAAATTTGATATGTGATAAAAATTAAATGATAGATCTATCTATTATAAATTATGAATATTTCAATGGGGAAATTTTATCAATAATTGATTGTGTTATCGCTCTGTACATAGAGTGTAATTATGAATCATAACCTATGTGTCTTCATTTATTTTTACTAATGATAAAAATTAATTTTTTCAATATTTATTACCTTATAATGAGTTTACAAATTAATTAATTATGAAGTGTTTACAATTAATTAATCAATTTTTTTGTAAATATTATTATTATATATTACATCATATTAATTATTAATATTTTAAATATACATTATCAAATTTTTTAGCATGACTTATGGATTAAAAATAATGCCTTTATAGTAATCAAAACAGGTAATTTAAAAGGTGTTTATAATTTTAAAAAAAATAATTCACTTTCTAAATTTTTTATATATAAATTATGAATTCATAATTATTAATTAATATGATATATTAAAATTAAAAACTATTTTTGAGAAAAATTTTACACATCAACAAAATAGTTTTTTATGAATGATTTGGTTATGTTTTAAATAATGTTATGTATATTTTATAAAAATTATAAGAATATTTTATATAACATATACTGATTTATAAAATATTTATAAATCATAAAATATCATATATATTTAATTTTAAATTCATTATATTGAATAATATGAAAAAGTTCATATTGTAAAATGAATATAAATTTTTTATATTAAAAAAGATAAAATTCTCATGATTAATAACCAAAAATTATGAAATTTTTATAATTATCTATTTTTATGAATTTTTAATAAATTGTTATCTTATATTGAGATTCATGAAGTGTTAATTTATTTAAATTTTATTCTAATGTTTATTATTCATGGAAATAAATTATTTATATATCATGAATAAAGTATTCATTAGATTTATTTGTTAAAATGCTTCTTATAAATTATAAAAACATACATTACATGAAATATATGATTAAATATGATTTATATTTCTTCTTTCAAGTCATCCATTTTTTAATAATGTTTTTAGGTTTAATTTAGTTTTTGAGTACAGTTTAAACATATTAGGTGTTATAGTTTTGGTGAATTAGATTCTATCTTGAGTAATGTATCCATATTAATATAGACTTTGGTTTGGCCATCCCACTATCTTATATGCTTTTACATATTTCTGTAAAATGTGATTTGTTATATCTGTTTTTGGGCTTACTCTTATGGAAATTTTAAATTTTATAAAATTTTAGAAAATTACATAAAAGGATCATGTACATAGTACATGTGATGCATTTGGATATGTGAAAATAGGACTCACATCAATTGGTGGAGAACCATAAACATTGGGTTGTTTAATGACATGCCCATTAATTTAGTTAGAACATGATAATTTAGTATATATATCATGATTCCAAACTAAATGATTATAGTTCATACATAAAGTGAATAGATTGAGATAATATGGTGAGATTAAATCCCCTATTGGTATTCTAATATAATGATATTTTAAACGATCATTATTTTCGTTAGTGTATACAATACAGGACACCCGAGCTTAAACTAACCGTGAAATATTATTATTTAATTGTTATAGTAATAATCTATGCATAAAATTGGAGGGTCTAAATGGGATTAAATTCATTATAAAATATATATAATGGTACTAATCAATAAATATTTATTTATTATTACTTATGAAATAAGCAATCATCTTTCATTAAATTTATTTTATACTTAAAAAATATGTTTCCATCAATAATGGTTTTTATTGTTTTTTATGAGTGAATATTATAATTTTGGAAATTTTATAAATTTAATTTCATTAAAATTATATTATTTTTTTATTCATCATATGAAAATATTCTTAAGATAATTGTTTTAAATTTTTCAAAAAAACTGCTTTTTTAGTGAATATTGAAATATATAAATTTTTGTAAAAATATAAATTAATTTAATTGAAAAGAAACATTAAAATTTGAATTTAAAATTAACTTAATATTGTTATTACAAAATTATATATAATCTAATTAATTACATATGAATCATTAATATACCTTACATTGGTATAAAAACATTTTTTGGCTCAAAATGTTTTTTTATGAAATTATTTCTCATTCCATTTCATGCATTTATTTTAAAATTGATTTCTTCTACTTCAAAAAATTTAATACTAATAAAATGATCTTATATTTTGATCTAGAAGTATCAAACTTTTTAAATATTAATCTTTTATTTTTGTTTATTTTGAATAGTAACAATGGAAATTTTTTGTTATAATAATAAAGGTAAATTTGGTAATTAAGGTCAGAATCAATATGATATAGACTAAAACCTAGGAAAATTAAATTTTTAATATTTATGATTTTTTTTATAACATACTCATTCAATATTATAAAATATGTATAATTTTCACATTTTTTGTAGAAAGTGAATTAAATATTGTTTTATATAAACATAAAGACCAAAATGCCAATCCCATACATTTAATTTCTATAATATTTTGTTAGAGTGATAATTTTTTTGTTATAAATGTTTATTTTTAATATACATGATTTATTTCTTTGAAATTTATATTTAAATATTATTGATGAAATAATTATCTGAAATACTTATGTAATATTGATGTAGTGGCTAAGAGAGTAGTAGAAAAATCATGTAATTGATTTCAAAAACTCAAAAAGTAATATTTTTGGGTGATTTATAGTGTACTGTGAATTTATAGATCAATACAACATTTTAGGTATTTGTTAAATGTTTAAATTCATAATTATTTACTATATTCTATTATTTAAGGTCAACCTAAATCACTGTTGTCAAATATGATATTAATGGTATTTTATGATAGGAAATATTTTATTAAATTAATTAAAAACCATTAAAATTTTAAATAAGATTATTGGGTTTATAAAATCTCTAAAATTTTAGAAAATTCCCATTTCATTTCTAATTTTTACTATATAAATAAAATTATAACCATTTACTATAGAAAATTTCATTATCATAGGTAAGGATAAAATTTCTTAATTTAGGGGTTCAACCAAAATATGTGGTTTAAAATGATACCTAACAATGTAAAAAATTGGTTGTATGATTATATTATGACCATGTACTCATTATCTTTTAATAAATAACTTTTTGGAACCATTCCACATTAGTTAGACACAGATTAAATTATAAAATTTATTGGATATCATAAAATGAAATTAATGATATTTTATAATATAATATTTATTATTAAATTTTTAAAATTTAAAAAATAATATATATATATATATATATATATATATATAAGTTTTAATGTTATCTAGTCGATAATATAATCAACGGTACATTTATTGGTGATTTTTCTTTTTATAGTAATTGTCTTATCCCAAAAAGATTAAAAAACATTTATATCACTTTAATTGTCTAAATGGTTTACTAGGTGATAAAATAATGAGATCAGTGTGAAATCAGAACCAAATCCTGTCAAAATTTTATTCATTGAGATTATTTTTATTTATACACATCTTAACTTATAACTATAATAATTATTATCCTTGTTTCTATCAATATTAATTTATATTAATTCAATACTCTCAAAAAATCCAACAATGTCCCTCCCTTCATTTATAAACGGGTTCCTCAATTCCTCTCCTCTAGACACATCAATAGATATTTTTTTCGAAAGAACCTGAAAAATTATCATAATAACATCCACACCCACAATAAAGTTGTATTAAATTTGGATTAATTTCAACCTTAATGGGATTAAGGTGTAAATAAAATGTGGTTGTTTGGAGAAGCGGTTGAGGTTTAAAATGATTATTTCAGTTTTCATTCTTCTTCAACCTATTTCAAATAATATTCAATCAAGATTAAATAATAACAACTATATAATCGATATAATTATTATTTTTTGTGTCAATTTGGTAACTTATATAAAAATAATCTTTCATAATATGGAAAATGAAACCATTGGTCATGTGTACGGTGGACTACCACCTCATGAAAAAATGTAATTCGTTTTCCATCAATTCTACTCATAGCAGGATATAGTGATTGATTTATAAACTATATATATATATATAATATTCAATAATTAATTATTATTATTTAAGGATAACATATCATTTATTTTCAATCATTTTAATCCTTTGAAAAATGATAACGTCGTTCTGCATTTGTATGGATTCCCACATCTATGAAATGATGTTATTTGTCTTCCATCATTTCATCACATGGATGGTATGTATTAAAGTATTTAAATACATAGTATTATATTTTTGATATAATCATATGTATATTAATATAAAATAATACTTACCTTATTTTCATCATGATCATTGAAAAATTGAAACGTTGCTTATGCGTAGGTATGACCTACTATCTCCATGATTGTAATATAATTCATTTTTTATAACCATATTGAATTGTTATTTTAAAAAAAATGATTTAATGATATGATAATTATTTCACAATTATTATTATATAGATTATTGAATAATTAATTCATTCAACAAAATCAACATACCAAATTCATTTTGGACTTATAAGTAAAATTTCATCAAAACATAAGATGTGAACTTATTTGAATAAGAAATTGTGTATAACAATTTAATAATCAAATTAAAAGGAATAATAAACTTCAATAAGGTTCATAATAAAGTAAATGTTTATCATATTTTTATTATTAATAAATATAACAAATTTATGTGATATCCCAGACCTTATTTAAGAGACACTTTACATTTAAAAAAACGTTTTAAATATTTTTGTGATATATTTTCTAAATATATTGATTCCATGTCCATATTATTAAAATTGTTTTATAGATGTATTTATAAGGAAATAATATAATTGTAAATAAAATTATATATCTTTTTTTTAGTTTCATTAAAATGTTTTCAAAAGTATTTTTTTACATATTTTATAAGAAATGTTTTTAATTTCATTACTAAGGCAACACAATTATTCTATTTTATCATAAACAAAATCAATGGGTTTTCCCACCATCTAACCATTCTTTTATGTTTGTATCCATTTAAAATATTTCTAATTATCTAAAAATAAATTCCCGCTTTTAATTATTATGAATAATTAAAAATTATTTTAAATGGAATAGATATTTTAAAATCCCTAAATGTTTTTATTATGGGAGTAATGAATATTTTATGCGATATTTTATATGATATGATTATTTGATGGTTCCTAGGAATTATTTATAATTAAAGGTGGTTCCATTATAAAACATGTATGTGTGGTTATGTTAAAAACATATACAAGTGGTTCTATTATAAACCACAGATTTTCAGTTCAATTATAAACCAAGGGTGGGTGGTTCTCTTATAAACAAAGAAAATGTTATCCCTATATAAGTATCAATTGCAATGGATATTTTTAAGAGTAATTCTAAAAGTGATATGAATGTTATTTCCCAAGTTACCAAAATAATGTTTCTAAGAGTTAAATGGTGTTATTAGGGAAATTTATAGAAATTATAGGGTAATATAATGACATTTTGTCATAGAGGAATGATTATTCCCCCTTTGGGTTAAAATGAATATTTTTACGAATTTTTTTTAAATTTTTATCATGTTTAAAAATTAATCCACATTATTATGATTTTTCCATTATCATTTCTTATTAAAAAAAAATTCCGAAAACATTTATCATTAAATATTATTTATTGTGTAAGTAAGTGATTAATGAAAATAAATGATCTTTTATATTTAAGTAAAACTATCTTTTTTTAAAAGGACTAAAGAGTTTCATTATTCTTGGCTATTTATCTCACTGATTTTTTTTATCATAATTTTTTTTAATTTTTTATAATGTGTATAAAGATGATTAAGAACAATGATGAAGTATTAATTTTAAAAATGAAAATCGGGTTTTAATTGGAATAATTACCATTTTAAGACATTAGTATTGTTATGTATGATTTTTTACTAACTCTCTAAAAAAATAAACCTCAACGATCCTTGGTTATGTAAGTTATATAAAATTTCTTTTTAATGTACTGTATTTGGGATAGTGTAAATTGGATCCTATATAATGGTATCAATGTAATAAATTGTAATATTATGTTTTAATCACCATATTCATAGAGTTTGGGTTTGGGGATGTTATATTAGGTATTAGAGGAAACATATAGGTAACATTGGATATTGGGATATTTTATATGTGTTTGACTTAAGAGTTATGGATACCATTATGGTTGTATATATTAACGTTATATCATAATTTTAATGTCATATATTCCCATTTTATGTAATTTTTATACTATGGGAGACATTTATGCTATTTTGATAGATGATTGAGGCATACATAACCCTTAATTTTAACATTTTAAAATGTCATTTAAGGAATACGGTATTTAAATTTTGTTGATATAAGTGTATTGATTTTGATAAACTTTTGGGTTTATTTGATCTTTTATATTGTGTTAATTATTGGTTATTGCAATTTGGGAATGTACGTTTTCTAGTATAGATAACTATGGGATTGGAAAGCGATTTATTGATAAAGAAAATAATATTATTTTATTATAATTTTAGTATTTTGGGAACCGTATACAATTAAGGTAAATAGAATTATTTTTTGGATAATATGGGATTTCATTTGTGTGATAATGTTTGAATTATATTTTTGAGGCATATAATTTTTTAATATGGATTTATGGTGATTTGGGTTATATATAGAAATGATTTAGATATCTTTAAGATGATATGATTAGAGACTGTATATATTTAGTATAAGACTTTAAAAAATGATTGTTGTTATTTGGAGATAATTTTAATACTTATCATGAATTAACATTTTATAAAATAATTATAATATTTAGTTTTTAATATTTTCTAGAATATTTTGAGAAATTTAAATAATAGTTATTTATGGAATGATTTAGTTTTATATTTGGGTATTACTAATGAATTTGGGATATTAATTTATTAATTCTTCATATGATGGTTTATAAATTTTGGTAATTAATATGCCTTATGTCAACGATTTTGGTTTTGGATAATATTGTTAAATGTAATGACACTTTTTATCTATTTATGGATCCTGTGATCGTTTAGAAGTTGATTTATGATCTTTTTTAGAAAAAAATCATTATGAAATCTTTTTATTTATAGAAAAATATGATATTGGGTTCGAAAATTGATTAAAGGATGAAATAATACATTTCAAGTTAGTATAATTCCATTATTATTCAAGATGTAAATAAAATTTTCAACTCTTGTAAAATAATCATGAATCAATTAAATTATCCTATTACCTTCATTTTCAATGAATCTATAGTTTGCTTTACAACTCATTGGATTATGGTTTTGAGGTAATTTACTATTCATAACCATTCACATTCTTGTGGTAAATGTTATTTGTCACCCTCTAACATTATTTTGAAATTAAATATTTCCTCAATGTACATATTTTTACCTCTCATTAATGTTATCTTATTTAGAAACCCAGTTTGTGTTATTGAAGATGGCATTTGTAATTCTTTTTCACTCTTTTCAAAAGGATGTTTTATTAATCATTTTTTATGTGAAATTCCAATAATTTTTTTTAAAAATTAAACTCATTTATCAATGAGATTTATTTAAAATTGTTGTGACACAATTTAATAAAGGATGAAAATTTTATATATTGATATTTTAAAATAATACCACGATCAATGGAAAATAAAACACAGAACAATGAGCTTTAACATTCAATTAAATATTAATATTTAGTCATTATAGTTATAACCTATCTAAAAAATTGGAATGTAAGTATATCATTAACCACATTATAAAATATATATAAAGGTACTAATCAATAAATAAGTTTTGATTAATTATTTAAAAATATGAAATAAATTTTTTGTCAATTCATTTAATTATTCAAAAATATTTTTAATGAAAAAAATAAATTTGAATGTCATAATTAATTTATATAAATTTTTTAATTTATTTTATAAAAACTTTATAAATTTTTATATTTAAATTAAAAATTATATTATGGTAATATTTTTTAAAAAATTATTTTTATTCACTGAATAGGGAATATACGGATTTTTTTAAAACTATCTTTTATTTTCATTGATAAGTAAAATTATGTTGTTAATTTAATATTCAAATACAATTGTGTTTATTTTAATATATTTAATCTAATTTATTAAATTTTAATCAGTATTATACATGATTTTTTTATTAGTTCTTTTTCAGGCTTAAAAATACATTTTTCTAAAAACTATTTTTTTATGTTTTTTACACATTTATATTACAATTAATTTATTCCACATATATATATTGAAACCTAAAAATATATATAATATTTTGAACCCATAGGTTCTCATTTTTTATATAATTCCCTTTTTCATTATGAATAATAGCTATTATAATTTTTTGTTTCCATAGTAATGGTAAATTAGGTAATTAATGTTAAAAATAATATGATTAGGGCTAAAAGTAATCCTAAAAATTGAATTAACACATTTTATAGCGTTTTTTGGCTATCCACATAAAAAATTTACAATATATAGATATTTGGTGCCATTATTATTTTGAGATTCCCTATATATTATTTAATGTACACATAAACTAAAAAATGTCACTCTCTTAATTTTAATATCAATAATTTTTATCATAGGGATAAAAAATGATAGTTTTGTTATTAATTTTTATTTTATATATTAATGATTTTATTT
Organism: Viscum album; assembly: GCA_963277665.1. NCBI lineage: Eukaryota > Viridiplantae > Streptophyta > Magnoliopsida > Santalales > Viscaceae > Viscum > Viscum album. The sequence continues at coordinate 55,491 of CAUJRU010002491.1, forward strand.
CCCATAATAATTTATTTTTTATTTTCAGTGATTAATTAATTATATTAAATGTTCATGCAATGTCAATTAAGTGCTTGTGGGAGCATTATAAAATAATGTAAATTATTTTAAAAAATATAAATGAATTTTTATAGGGGTGAGTTATTGTTTACCTAGAAATTTATTGGTCAGCATAAAATATTATAAATTTCTTAAAAATTGTTTTTTATATGATCCTTTACTATATTTTTTTCTTTAAAGTCAAACTAAATGAATATGATTAAAAAATCATTAATTATATTTTATGTTAAAAAATATTTTATTTTATTTCATCAAAATCATAAAAATAATGAAACAGGACAATTAAAGTTTTAAATGGTATAAAATTTCATCCCTTTCACATTTATGAGCTATTTTTAATCTTATATGTCAAATTATACCCTTTAATATTGAAAAAATCATTACCGTGGGTAATATAAAAAATGGTTACCCTATGGGATAAAACATAACATACTGTTTATAATCATATCGTGGCCAATATAAATTTGATAAAATTCTTATATTATGCCACTATTCTATTTATATTCTAATAAATATAATTTTGGAACCATTTTATATTAGTTATACACAAATAAATTTATAATACATTATGTATTTAAAAAGTGACATTAATGAAATTTTATAATAAAAAATATTTTTTTAAATGATTTAAAATTTATAAAAATTATATATTTATCCAAGTGAATTTGATATGGTTCAAAATATCTACCATTTTCCAATTTGGGTCATTGTTCCTCTTATAGTAATATTATTGACCCATTAAGAGTAAAACCCATTGATATAATCATAATTTTCAAAAGAGATAACAATGTGTTAAAACAAAGTGATAAGGAAGGAAAAAAACCAAATATATTAAAAAATACAACTAAATTAGAGGATTTAAACTCATAGACGTATTTATATTCTTACTCTATAAATTTGTCTCCTTTTTTAATGAAAATAAATTGATATTAATTTAATACTTTATGAAATTCAATGAATGCCCCTACCCTTATTTATAACATGATATCTCTTTTTCTCTATTATAGGCACATTAAGATCCATTTTTTCAGACAATACCAATCCAAATACCTTTATAAAATATCTTCCCACATTATAGGGGGCTAATTTTGGGAGAATACCATCCATAGAGGAATTTCAGAGTAAAGGGGAGAAGGTTTCTTGAATGATAGGTATAGCTTTTAACTAAAAGTATTAGTTTTTTTTTCTTACACCTTATTGAAATCATATTCAACAACGAATAAGTAATAAAATCAAGATATTACATATTATTATAAGTTTTTATTCTCATTTAATAACATATTTTCATATCCTCTAAAATTAAATGGGAAATGAAACCGTCATTTGTGTGTTTGGGGGACCAACACCTCAGAACCTGATGTAATTAGGTTTCTATCAACGCCTCACTAAAATAGTTATAATGATGAATTTAAAGTATATATATGATATTATGAAATAAATATTATCCATCAAAAATAATATATCATTTATTATCGTACTTTTCCATCCATTGAAATACGATTACATTGTTTGTGTGTATGTGTGGAATACCATTTCCACGAAGATATGTGAGTAATATTTCAACACTGTATCAGAATAATGGTATATATAGGTGTTTTTCATATAAAATATGAAAAATATTATATAATAATTATTATGGAAATATAAAATAACACTTACCTCATTTCCATCATTTTCGTTCAATAATGGAAATGATTCTCGTAAGTGCATAATGTAAACCGTATCCAGGAATGCTACGTAATTTAGATTTCAAAAGAATAATTAATGGGTTTTTTAATTAATAAATAGTGTATAAAAATTAAAATTATTTATTTTTTATTCTATTTATTTTTGAAAAATTATACCATTTAATATAGTTAACAAACCAAAATCATTTTTGATAAACAATCCAAATATCATAAAAAAATTATGATGTGAACTTAAAAGATTAAGTAATTTTCTATAAAGTAGTATTGAATAAAATAAAATGAATAATACAATTTTAAATGTTTGTTAAGAAATTAATTATTTATTAAATTTTTATTATTTACTAATATAAAGAATTTCAATGATGACTCAGACTCGATGTAAGGGAAACTTTAATTTTAAAAATTAATTTTAAATATTTTTATGATTTATTTCATAAAACCTTTCATATATTTTTGTATTTATAAAGTTATTTTAGGGATATATTTATATGTCGATAAATAAATTTTAAAGTAATATTTATACCATTATAATTTTATTAATAGTTTTTTCAATGGAATTTATTTATGTATTTTATACAAAAATTTTGACTTTATTTTCAAAATATGGAAGAAATGTTTTATTTTAATATATATGGAATCAATGGTATTCCTTCCACCATAGCTATAATATGATGTTTGGATTACATTACAATATTTCATTTTTTATCCAAATAATAATCATTTTTTCATTTTTTTTATTGTGTATTCATAAATGGTTTTAATTGGAATGGATATTTCAATATATGAATATTTTATTTTAATGGATGTAAAGAATATGTTCATAAAAGTTTTTATGTGTTATAAATATGTTATAGTTCATGGGAAATTATTATGTTGTTTTTTGGTTCCATTATAAATAAATTATGGGTGGTTTCATTTTAAATCAGTGATGGGTGTTTCCATTATAAACCAAGTATCGGTTGTTTTGTTATAACCCAAGGACAGGTGGTACCTTTATAAACTAGGAATGGGTGAGCCTAATATAAATCTCCAATGCATTACATATTTGTAATAGTGATTATAATAATGATATGAATATTATGTTCTATGTTTCCTACATGAATATTCTATTCTTATTAATGATCATTAATTGAAATATTTTTATTTCAAATGGTAAGATGATGATATTTTTTTTTAAAGGAATTACTATTTCCCTATTCGGATAAAAAAATTTCTTTTTAGGAAAATATTTTTCATGGGTTCCATTTTTTTAATAAATAATAATGATTATGATTTTTCCATTATTATTTCTTATAATATGTTGTATGATAAAAAATTGAGATGTACTGGTGTTTTCACATGCGAGTAAGTGATTAGTAGATCTAATGGTTTATTATATTTAAGGGAAATCACTTTTTTGATTTTATAGTTTTGAAAAGGACTAATAGGTTTATATCTTCTTTCATATGCCCCCTACTAAGATTTTTTTTCATCCCATGTATTTAAATTTTTTTTCATAAGGATTAAAAATGATTATGCAAAATTATGAAGAATTAATTTGGAATGATAATAGATTGGTATATTATATATAATTTAAAATTAAAGACATGGGTATTGTTATGTAAGAGTGTATTCAAATTCTTTAAAACTATTATCCTAAAAGATACTTGGTTATATTACTGATCCAAAATGTATTATTGTTTGTTGTAAGATTATGATGATTGATGTTAGTTCATATTTTTTAGTATAAAATGTATGAATATAATGCCTTTGTTTTAAGCACCAGATTCCCGGAGTGTTGGTTCGAGGTTATTACATGTTTTATATATTGGGTTGAATATTATGTGGAACCTTTTAGAATATCAATATTCCAACCTGGTAGGTTTTTTTAATAGTTTGGTTCCCTAAATTTATATTACCTATGATAATAATGTAATAAGTGGCCCAATATTTTACAACTTGGTTGTTCATTCTATAGTAGGGTTCCCTTAATTTTTCTGGTGTAAACATGTTCTTAGTGTTTTATTTAGTGTACACTTAGATGGTAAATAAAATTAGTTTATATATCAGATGGATATTGACTATTTTATTCATATTATGAATTGCGTAAAGAGCTTTATGATCAGGTATACAAGTGTTATATTTTGTATTATTTGAATGATTCCCTACCTAAAAATCTATGTGGTGAGAAAAGTACCACAAAAACATGTTTCTTAGTGAAATATGGATATTTTACATCTAAAGGATATAATTTTTTAAAATTGGGTCTTCATTTTAGTAGGATTAAATTTAATATAATTATTTATTAAATGGTAATAATATAAGATACTCATTTGATAAAATATTCTATTATAGATAAATATCATAATAATCATCAAATATATATTTAATATCAATCCTCTAGGAAGGATAGGTTTATTTAAAAAACTATAATAATTAGTAACATAAGAAGTTCTCTAAAATAAAGGAAAATTTTATTTTTTATAGTTAATACCATCTTAGTAACCAATTGTTTATGTTTTTAAATAGTAAAACCTAAAATAATAATTGAACGATTCACTTAATGTTTTAATAGAATTATATCAAAAATGAAATATAGAATTTTAGTATGACATGCTCAATATGATTGGGTATATCAATGATAATCAATATGATTGAGTATTCTACTGTGTTATAGAGTCTGGGGATTTCCTTAAGGATTATTTGAGTTATGTAATTATATATGGTTTCATGCTCTAAAAATGAGATTTATTACCAAGAAACATTTATCAGATATTCTTTAGTGTTGATATTTGATGAAGTGGAAATAAGATATCTATGTTCTAGGGTTTTATAGATTGGAAAATTAGATATTTGTTCAAACAAAAAGAAGAAAATATAGTTTGGGATTCCAAATATGTTTCTTAATGTAACCATTTAAGGTAGTTGAATAATTAGTGTAATATTTGGAAGGAATAATAATTCTATAATATGGAATTTTTCTAGATACCTAAATTAGTTTTTGAAACTCAATAGAATATTTAATTCATGTTTTGATGTTATAGAAATTAATTCTTCTATTTTGAAATTTTTATGCTACTAAATATATATTTTACATGTGTTATTTATATAGAATAGTTTAAAATCAAGGGAATAATTAACAAAGCTTATTGTTTTTATTCAATTGTTTGAGGTAATAGGTTTTACCTCAATGATTTTAAGGTTATAGGATACATCAACCTCAGGTGGATTTTAATAAAAGATTTGTATATTAATATCATTTTGAATATATAGAAATTTAAAAAATTTATTAATTAAATTTTGTGAAAACAAATGTATTGATTAATTGTATACACGTGGTTTATTATTTATTATAATCTAAAACGTGTTTAAAAAGTAAAAAATGATTAAAAAAATTACATAATGAATTTTTTTCCAAATATTTGGTAATATATTTAGTAATCCATTCATGCCACTGATCAGTTGAATATTTTGATAAATAGTTGCCTTTCACTTGTAAAATGATCTAAAGACATAGAATACCATATATGATATATAAATTATATTTTATTTTTTCAATACTCCCACTAAAATGAAATTATTTTTATTTCTTAACAGAAAATATTTTTTTATTAGCATGATGGTTTAATGTTAATTTAGTTGCTAAGAGTATAGGGGTTATGTTTGAACATAGATAACATCAAAATTAATAAATAAAAATATACCTATCTAAAATTTAATGGATTTCCACTTAATATCATAAATTTTTTATCATATATTATGGTAAGGAAAATTGAAATGAGTTTAATCCAGTTACTATAAAAAGTGAGTATCACTATTTCCTAAGGGATTATGAAAGTCAAAATTAAAATTCAATATTGATTTATAACCTAAAAAAATACGGTATGGAAGCAAATAGAAATATAAATAGTTATATTTAGTTACAATAAAAATGTAAATTTAGCATTATCTTATTGTATTTTAGGATTTCCTGGTATGTAATAATAAAAATAGATACAATAATTACCATAAATGAATAAGAAAAATGATTGATAGGATTATTTCCATGAATGAATTTGATGTAGTTATAAAAGTTCTATGTAAATAATCACAACATTTGATGTTGTGGAGTTAAAAAGAAGGAAAATGTTCAAGGAGATTAACATTTATAAAACAATTCCTAAATCACACCATTTTTTGAAATTGATTTCTCGTAGTGTTTACTCACTAAATAATTTAGTGTATTTTTTATATCAGGTGGTCACATACAGATACGTTAGGAATTCAAATTAGATGAATTAATATATTAATACCCAAGAAAATGTTGGAAATATAAGGATAATATGGTAGTCGATCATATATAATAAGATAGATAGGTTCTTATGTAGGGTTTCATTAAGTATTCTTGAAATAGACTAAGAATATAAAATGTAATTGATAGAAGAAATATAAACATTATAATTATTTTAAAATGGATTCATAAATGTGTGTATTGATATATATTTCATGAAGTGTTATAATATTTGTAACATCCTATCCTAGCGCATTCTATGCACAGTAACTAAATCGAATATAACGTGAACTCAGTGCACCACCTAGAACACAAGTGGCTTTTAAATGTTGATGGGGTTTGAAGGGGGTTGTGTGGGGAGAGTATACCCCCCTAGATATGCGTACAAAATCATAGATAGAATAATAAACGTACACATTAGAGTATATATAATGAATAAATAAACACAATAAATTATATTAATATATATATATAATGATTATATATGGTATAAAAATTTCACAAATGATCATTCACTAATCCGATTACATATACGGATTAGAAATGAAATGAAATAAAAACATAAATCTACTACCACTCCAAGACAATATCTATATTTATATATTGGTATCATCCAATATTTCCAACTTTACTAGTATAAATATGATCTCAATCCACATCCTAACCATTTTCTATAAAAACATATGGAGTTCAGTCGGGTAGCCAAGTGACATAGAGACTCGAGAACGGTGTGATAACAACTCAATATACCACCAAAAATGGATTCCCCAAATATAAATATTCTAGAATATAGAGAATGGGAAATTTTACAAGTTATTTACGTAAAATTCCATTCATTACTTCATTTAAAACTAAATTACTAAAACAAACACTAACCCTTAAGGCATGGTTCACCCAAGGAATAGTACCTACCTACTACGGCCGATTATGGGGAATCAATATAAATATCATGATGAACATTTAAAACATCTCCCACTATGGGTAATATACCAATACCCAGCCAAAGAACAATTATCATGGGACAACATACCCATATTCGAGGCCCAATCATTCACATGGGGGTATTTTTTACCCTGAGTTCAACCATCAATCAACATCCACTCTGGCTCCATGCTCATCCCAATTTTAACAATAAACGTAATTCCACTTTGAGGACATTTTTAACCAGGTTTTAAATGTAAAGAAGCATTCATATCCCTTTAGGGTCTTCTTCGCCTTAGGTCTATGATACACAACCTTGTATACCCAAGGGTTGGATTCAACCATGATTTAATTGTTACATGGTGTAACAAAATTGAACGAAAAAGGATTAAGTAACCATTTAAAAATTCCATTCCCAGAATAATCTTTTGAAATTATTATTTCCAAATCACTTCCAATAACAGGGCAAAAAAATATTTAGGAAAAACAAATTTTTTACACATTCCATTAACTTATTTTCTCTTTTTCTATTTCCAAATCTAATTTCAATAAATATTTTTAGAACCCAATATTTTTTATAAAAAAATAAAAAATACATTTAGGATTATACATTTCATATGGGAAAATGTCAAAATGGAAAACATACATAATCATTTATTAATTTAAATTTAAATTTTATGCTCCAATATTTCCAATTTATTTTATTATTATGATTCCCTTAAAGAATCCCAACATTATAATACCACACCTAACATTAAATTTTCTCTAATTAAATTTAACGGTAAAATCCATTTCAAATTACCGATTATAGTGAATTTTAATTCCAAAACCATCAATTCAAACCATGTTTCCACTATAACCATTTAAAAAATAATATATTCATTTTATGGAATCAATAAATTTCAAGGATATTTCACTGAAAAAAATTCTACATTAAAATAAAATTATTCGAATTTCCAAGTATTTTAAAATAGTTCATTTCACAAAAGATATATTGAATATAAAAAATAATTTAAATTGAATCATTTCTTGGAGAAGTTGGAATGACTACACCATTCATGCACTCATAAATATAACAAGACTATAGGCTAAATTAAAGGGACCACCTAACATAATATTTATTCTTTCAAAAAAAATTTACAAGGGCTAAATGTAGTTAAAAAGTCATATCCAAACTTTTATATACTTTCTCTTGATCAGCCAATATCATCCAAATAACCTGATATCCTAAATTAATCATAAAATAAACAAATTTTTAATAGAAAAGTTCATAATTAATTAATTAACTCAAATTATACATAGAATAATTGATTAAGAAATCACAATGTAAATTATGAATGATAATCCCTTAACAAACCACCTGTTGGAGGTCCCCATTGGACTCTTGACACCATACCTTTTGATTTACCTATCACACATCACAATTCCATATTATAAATTAATTTTATTTATTAGATAAACCAAAAATAATTTATAATCCCTTCATACCTCATCACAAATTTAAATATGAGGTAAAAAACACCTTAGGATTACCTCATTATAAGTGGTGCAAAACCCCCCATTGATAAAAATCTAATTCCACCACGATCCAGCAGAATCCTCAAGAAATCCTTAACTAAAATAAAAATTATGGGCTAATGAGAGGGGGAATAATGGGATCAGAAATGGATGAACATACATTTTTTCATCATCTATAATGTTCCAAAACATCCCCCTTGAAGTGGGTCCAGTGAGATTAAGTGGAGGCATATGGTTGCTCAGCTGAACGACCCCCCTCAAAAACCCTTTTCCTCTTCAAAAATATTAGCGGTTGAATAGTTTAATTACCATATGAAAACTCATAAAAACCCACTAATAATCTAAATAGTTATAAACTATGAATAAACCATCTATCCTCTAGAATCTACTATATCGGTGTATCCACTGACCACCCCACTTACTACATGGTTGGATGGTACTTGTGGGCCAGTAGAAGTTATAGTTTTCACTGCAAAAATTGTGCCTCTCTGATGTACCTTCAACACTCACTCGAGCCATACCATCACTAATTTAACCCTAACCCCCATCCAATATACCTTTATTGAGGGGTCCCAATAAAAAAATCAATTCTAAATCCTAGTTAAAAATTCAACATATTAATTAATACAAAAAATCAATCATTCAATGAGTTTCAAACTTCCCATACATACATGATTCATTGAAAGCTCCCGCCATAACACTTATTTCCCATAAGAATTCATGATGGTATTCCAATTATATGGCATTACATTATTTGATCCAAAATTTTCCATCAATTAGCCACACCCAGCATGAAATATCGAAAGTGATTTTAGATCTGAACCTCCTAATATAGAAATTAATCTACAAAACCTTGACCCAACACCCATTATCATAACCAAAACACTATGATGACACTTTCTTGAGAACATATATCCTAAAATAGAACCATGTCATTTACCAAATCTATATAAGGCCTATAGTTTTACCCACTTTAAGCTTCATCAAAACACTAAAAATAATGTTCCTCTTATATATCATCCCTAAAAATGTACTTTTGAAACTCATACCCATGATTAAAAGATTATCTCAACATGGATTCGAACATATGCACCCAATCACACATTAAAACATCACTCTCTCTTGATCCTAATCTAAATCAGTAAAATACTAGTCAACCAAACTCAAAATCCAATTGCACTAGGTTTTACATAGAAATGAAAAGTGTATACTTTAAACACTCCTGCAACATCCCATTAAATATACCTATAATAATTCACAACAAAACACATCCAAATACTCATAAAACGCAAGTTCGACAACCTATGGATGACTTTTCATTAAAATTCTCATTTACAGCTAGTTAAATGTTACCACTTCACCCAACAATGGTTATTTAATCATCTAAGGCATCATGTGACCATTTTAACACTCTTTTCAAAAAATATTACAAAACTATAATGTATATTCATGTTTAAATTATCAACTTTACACATCTTCCATTACAATTTTCCTCAAATAGAAACATTAATTTATGTGGTCATGTTTTTGTCTACTTAAATCATCTTAAGTATGAAATCAACATAAATACTCTAACCGACATCACAACCCAATACATATATATCATTCAATGAGAATTATGGCTATGATTTGATTTCATCAAATATAATGTTATTCAATCCTTCTTGACATTTATTTGGTACGTTCTATATTTTTGTGATCCATCTCAATTGAGGTTTGAACCACCTTGACATACACAACACTCCCCACCATGGTCGTGGAATTATTTCCACTCCACTTGGTCAAAATATGACCACTATTTTCCATGCCTTGTTTTTTATTAAAAAATATTATTAAACATGGGAAATCTGATCATTTTCTATTTCTATCATAAAACATTAAACCATTACTTGTACTCAAATCATGGGAAAATCACCCACATCACCCATGGAAATCATACTATGAACAAGGGCCACACTATAAAATGGAAATAGGCTCACTCCCAACCAAATTTAATAAATCAAACTACTCCTTGAGTTCCACCTCTACATATTCCATATTCAAACAACTGTTCCAATTTTCATAATACATGGTCCTCGTATACATGGGCTACACCCACCATGGCCAAATCTTAGATCGAGCATGTCACCAAAACTAGTCCATATATAAAATATCCCTCATCATAAGGTCTCATCTTTTACTTAATATGAAGATATAATTAACTAAACCCTAATGTATCTCATCCATATCCAGTTATCCTCACCCCACATAGATTATCAATAATTAATAATAAAACAATATCATTGTTACCTCTGGACACTAGCTGATCTAACCCAATAATGAATAGGCATACGATCCCATACCACCTAACCACAGAAACACAATTCGTGATCATGTGATTTGCATGCCATTAAATAATGATGTTCATACTCCACTACATGTCAAACCCATCAAACTAGGATATCCCTTGAAACATATATTCAGAATATGGAACCTTATTTGTATAGTGACCTAGGATTATCATAAAAATATATTACATCATTTTTTACTGATATTAATTTTATTAAACAAACACACATGTGAGGACCATAATAATTTAGTTTCTTTAGAAATTTAAAAACTGAAAAAACTGGTCCACAGGTAAAATACCTCATATCCTACTATTATCATCAAAACTAGCACCCTTTCTAGGAATATGATACATAATACATTTCTTCATAAAATGATGAAATGAAATATAATAAAGGGTGCTCTTAATTAATTAGTTAGGGTAAACAAGGAAGATATGTTATCATAACATGGACATAATGGTATGAGAAAATCATAATAACATTTCAAACCCATGCCCTACATATCAAAGATCTTAATTTGGATTCACAAAAAAATGATTTGTAGTTTATAAGAATTGAATCATAAGGGAATAAAAAACATGATCCATGAGATTGTAACATTGGTATAAGTCCTAGATTTTTATCGTACACATAAGCATAGGAAATCATTTAAAAGGTAGTAAAGGATCACTATGAAGGTTAGTGTAGTGGAATGGGTTCACAAAACAAAATCATCATAGTTGTCTAGGTTCACTCCCAATACTATCATAGTAGAAAAACTTCATTACTAAAATAGGTTCACTCCCCATTCTAGTCTTATCTATAACATAAGAAATAAATATTTACCTAATGAATTTTAGGGAGATATAGGTCCCACTCATCTCATAATAAAAACTATATTTACGTATTCCATAATATCATAAAATTGTCATTATACCATAACACATGTAATGAAATAGGTTTCATAAACATTTCATAATATCATAACCTATAGAAAAATGGACAGGTTTTATAATAATTTCATTATTTCATCATAGAAAACCCCATGAAATAATAAACAATATTCATAAGAATTTTTTCATGGTATAACTCATGGAAGAGAAATGAGTATCATAAACCTCAGGTCATTATAAAAATAAACCATTTAGAGAAAGAATAATAATGGTTTCCTTAGATCATATTCCCAGTAAGGCATAAGTAAATCAATATGTTTCATCATATATAGAAAATTATTTTGATTGATCACTGAAAAAATTTCTTGTAGAAAATATCCATTACGATTTGGAAAGAATTTAAAACATAAAATAATTCAAAATAATTTTGATTGAAAATATTCATAAAAATTTATAAACTATTTTTTGATGTATATAATGATCATAAAAATTTAATGTTTCATTCATTCCATATATATTAAAACAAATATTGTATTCACATTTTTGGTAAAACCCAAACGATCGTTGTCTAGAAAATGACCTGAATACTCCTTTAAAAAAATTATTAATATTAAAATATGGGTAAAAATACTTTTAAAAATAATAGGATAATAATGAAATATATTTTAAAACATTTTTAGAGAACATGGTTATTAATGATAACAGATTTCTAACTGAAGTGATAAATAATTTATTATTTCCTTAAATATATATTCTCAATTACTTTATGTACCAAAGGGTGGTAAAATGGTAATATTACATGAAAATATAATTAATAACTATATTAGACGAAAATTAATGAGATTCTTGGGAGATGTATCTTAATATTTTATCATTGAAAATGGAGTCATAAACAATCATGATAACCACTGAGAATACAACAAAAAATCATTTTCAATTTAGTAACAATGAATCATAATACACATGAATGGATAAAATAAAACAGAACATAAAATACAATGAAGATACATAAATTAATGATATTGCATGTTAAATGGGTATTTTACAGGCCTTGGGAAATAATATAGGTTCATTACATAACGTACATCTCAAAGAAGGAAATCTAAAACTAAAATTCCTTACAACTTTAGTAATATTTTGAATAATTGCCCAAAATAATGAATAAATTAAAATTAAACATTAAATATCATTAAAATAATGTTATTTATGATATAACATGTCAAATGGAAATTATAAAAACCGCACAAAAGAAACATGTAGTGAATTTGACTATATCTCCCAAAAAATAAGTTTTAGACTATAAATTCCCTTAAATGAAGTCTTTATTTTTTTCCAAATTTTAAAACCTATTATATAATAAATATAAATATATTATATATATATATATTTTTACTTGTTTCCTTTTATTACATGTTTATTAATAATCCCATGTTAAATTCCGATTTCGTGTAATAATCGATTTATTGTTCATTAATGTTTTCATTGGATTTTTTTCTCCCTTTAATTTCATTATGTTCAATTATCCATATAATTTAAAACATTAGATAATTATAATAAATATAATATATATTCATTATATATGATTTTTTTTAATCCATAAAATATAGATAGTTAATGAAGTACACAGTTCCTGGAGACGTTGGGTCGTACAGAAGCATGAACGATGATTCAATTTTATTTATGAATTGAAAGAATGAAATGTAAATGATATATTATCATTAAAAATGAATATTTATGCCATATATATTTAATATTTTAATTACTCTAATCCTTAGTAACTTCAATGTGAAGCATGAATAAATCACATTGCTTCGTGAGGTTGTAGTTCTCTATACACATGAATGGCATTTTTGCATTCCCACTGAATGAAAAGTGTGATGGTATATGTGATATAATAATTAAATAAGTATAATAATATCATAAACATCATAAAAAATTTATGACATAATTATAACCATTATTTAGTGGCGATAATGGAAAAAAAATTGTCATTGATTCCCAAGGCAGTATTCCATCGTACACACGAACGATGATTACATAGCCCATTTATCGAAGTGGAGATCAATATAGGTCATGAAACTGAAATAAAAACATATTAATTCTTTAAATAATTTAAGGTTATTATATCATCAGGGTGTAATAATAATGGAATGATATTGAGGAAAAATAAAATAAAAAACACACATTGATGTATGATGCCTCTTCATTGAGTCTCCCAATATGGTTTGCACAAAAATCCATCATCGGTTGAAGTTGTGTCAAAAATAAGGCCTATAGAATGAGAGGATATAATATTGGAAGTTATATGGGTAGGTAGTTTTTTTGATCCAAATGGTTTTAATGGAGGTAAGAGTAGAGGAGATGGGTTAGTGTTTTATAAGTGAGGTGAGTAGTACCATTGAAAATTTTGAAAGTAAAAAGTATACCCATCTTTTTCACATGCCAAAAGGGTCCCAAAAGGAACAAATTATAACCATATAAATTATATGGTAAATATATTTCCATTAAAAATATTTTATACATGTTTATAGTTCATTTTAACCTGTATCCTTTTTGGTTAACCACCCTGTAAATCCATTTATACATTAACTACGATAAATAATTTTTACTTAATTTACTATTCATTATGGTAAAATTTTAATTTTTACTTATATTATAATATACATTTTTATGATTAAAAATATGGAATCTATTTCTAAAAATTTCATTAAAATAAGTTATTATTTGTAATTTAAATCTAATCTCATAGATGTGATGAAAATACATGTTTTTAAAGAAAAAATGTTCAATTAATTAAAAAACATTTATTTCAAATTTCAATATAATATTGATTAAAATGAGATAAATTAGATTAATGGATGTATTATTTAACTATGTTTACATTTAAAAATTTATAAAAATAATTTTAAATTTATAATTAATTTAAACAAAAAGGTAGTTCTCAATTAAAATTAAATATTTTTCACCATTCATCAAAAAATGAAACTTTTTAGAAAAATCCAAAAAATTGAACCTAATAATATTTTAACATTATGAAATAAAAAATATTTTTATTTTATCAAACTTGTTGTATAAAAGTGAAAAAAATAATTTTATTTTTATTCACAAAAATACATAACAATTTTTATTAGAAAATCTTATATTTTTATTAATATAAACACATTACTAAAATTAATATATTTTAATAACTGTATGTACCTTTATGTTAAAATATTTAAATTAATTTTTAAAAATCAATTATTACTATTCATATATCTATGTTTAATGGTTAGGCTATAATGTTCACATTTAAATAAATAAATTATTAATATAGCATGGTTTTGTTAAAACTCATTGTCGAGTGTAATGAAATACAACCTAGTGTTACATTATGAACAAGCTTAACTTCTTATAGAATGTAAATCAAGATTGATTTTTTATATAATGTATCTCAAGCTATCAATGAAATTTAATTTATTTACAAATTAAAAATTAAAAAAATCATGGTGTTTAATTCTACTACCCTTAAAATGAAGTTCTATTTAAATATTTTTCACTCGGATACTAAAAAATGAGTATAAGTTTTCCTTATTATATCCTGGAGTTCCCAAATTGCTTCCTCAAACATGTGGGTTATCCAAAAATCATTAACTAGGTATGTAATCTTATTTTGCATAACAATCTTTGTACAATCCAAAATATATATTGTTCATTCTTCATAAGAACAACTGTCCTCTAGTTGTATGACCTCTGAGTTTAGTACATATGAAGGGTCATGCATTTACTTCATCTGGTTAGTTAAATGAAAAACATCATATACTTGAATTAGGATTTGATAAATTTATCAGTGATAGGATACAGTCACGATATGATTAATAATTTCAAATGGACCAATATACCTTGGGATTAGTTTCTATTTATTATCAATTCTCTTAACCTTCCTCCCTGGAGAATGTATTAAAAACAGGTTTTCACCATCATAAAATTCAAGATCACAATGGTGAGTATCAGCCTGAAATTTCTACTAAATCTGATCTACTATGATGTGTTTCTAAAAGGATTTAACATTACCTATGATTTATTTGGCTATATCATGTCCCAATACCCTTCTTTCTATAGCTTCCTTCTAGGTCGTTGGATCTCAATATTTCATTCCATATAGGGATTCACAAAGAGCTATCCAAATTCATCAGTAAAATATATTGTTGTAAGATAACAAAACTAAACGATGGTTTTGATCCCAACATCCTTTTAAACCTAAAAAACATGATAATAGAATATCCTATATGTTTTTAATTATCCCCTCATATTGATCATCTATCTGAGGATGACATGAAGTTCTAAAACTCATATATGTATCAAGATCCTAATGAAAACTTCTTGAAAACATCATGTTAATCTTTATATTTTGAAAAAATAAAATTGAATTTGGTCCACCAATATACCTTACCACTTTCATAATGAATATTTTACAAATCATATATAAATATAAATCGTCTCTAATATCGATGAACTGTGAATACTTAGTAAGGTGATTGGATACAACCCATATAGAATTATTCACTGTGGACATTTTGGGGACTCCATCAACCAAATCCCTGGTAATATTTTCCTATTTTTATTAAATTATGATTAATTGATGTAACATTTCCTTAGAATTTTTTCTGTCAAACTTAACATACTGAAATACCAAACATGAAGATATAAACTCTGTGATATCTATCTTCCTACCATCCCACCAAAAATACACTTACAAATCTCTAGACATTTTCGTACTTCTTGGATGAATTTAAATTGATGACCAATGAAATTCCTCTAATAAATCCATTAAATATGGTATATATAGAATGTATAAATGGCTATTGAGCCTTATCATTCCATCACGATCACGGTTAATCTTATGAACATTTCAAAACATAATTTTATGATCTACATATTCCTTCTTCACCTATTAAATCTTCACATGGAGAGATAGTTGAACATTTAATTGATCAAGATATGATTTCCACTATTCCTTTAATATTTACACATCCATATTTTGAAAATATATAAATATTGGATCTTTTGTAATCCTTATCATGAAAAAGATAGAATGGTCCTTTGGACTCAATGCATCTTCCACCTTGTTCTCTTTACCCAAGTGCTAATGTATTTAGTATTCATAATCTCTAATCATCTCTAACCATATTCATTGTCACATATTAAAACCCTTATATGAGAATTTATAAACTAACTATTATGATAAATATATATGCCAAAATTTTATTTGTAAAGATAATGCCTCCATAAATTTAATTCAAAAGTACCATATTTAACTCCAAGTATTTAGTTGGGTAATTTTTCTCTTGAATATATAATTTTCATAAGGAATAATTCATTACCATGACATTATATATAATAACACCTCCCAATCACTTCTTCAATACATCAATATAGATTAAAAACCCTTCTATATTATTGAGTAACTTATGTATAAGTATACTGACTAATATCCTCTCCAGTTCATTAAAATTTTCATTATATTCATTTGTCTAGAAGAACATTCCTTCCTTATGAGTTAACATGGTTAGAGGATTAGATAATATTGAGAAACTATCCACTAAAAATCAATAATACCCATCTAAACCATGATTAATACGGATCTCAGTCACCATGTTGGTATGGGCAAACATTCAATAGCCTTCGTCTTTGATAGATCTACCGATATACACACTATTAAGATTATATGTCCCAAAAAAGGAACATTTTCCATCCAAAATTCACACTCCATAAACATTTCATATATTTTCCTCTTCCTTATGATATTTCATACAATCCTCGAATATATAAAAATATCATCTATAAATACTTCCAAAAACTCTTCTTTGTAATATCTAATTACTCTATTAACTAAATCCTGGAATATAGTGGGGGAATTCATAAGACTGAATGAAATCAATATATATTCATAGTGTCTATACCTTGAATGAAATTTTTCCATGGTCATATCCTCCTTCTTGACCTAAAATTGATAATATCAATAATTAAGGTCAATCATGGAAAAATAATGAGTTCCATGCTGTTCATCACACAAGTCATCAATATCTGGAAGATGACACTAATTATTAATTGCGATCTTTCTCAGCACCTACTAATAAATGAAGAGTAACATTAATCCATATTTCATTTTAAAAAAATAAAAGGTGCATCCCAAAGTGAAACACTAGGATAAATGAATCTATTTTCAAGGATTTCCAAGAGACACTAATTTAATTCATTCAACTCAGTCAGGGACATTCTATAGGGAGTCTTTGAAATTGGTATGGAACCATGTATGTGTTCTATTGAGAACACAACTTCAAGTTTTAGTGGAATACTAGTATAGTCTTATATAAGTGCATCAATAAAATTAATCCTGATAGGCATGTCATCTATATGAAGATTACTAACAACCATTTGAGAAAAACACCCCTTATCATTGGGAGTTATTGTCCATAAAATTTATTTAATATCTATCATAAATGTGAAATTATCATCAAAATGAAATAAGATCATATTTTATTTTTTAATATAAACTCTTGCTTCCATTATTTGATAATTGAAGTGGTATTTATGTAGATAAAACTATTCTATGACCAATATAACACCAAATTCAACTTAAGGAAGAATGAAAAGATTTATATGATGTACATTCCCACCAACAACAACTATAAATATTCATATAATTGATATAATATCATCATACAATTATGGGTTTACACTTCTAATTGTTTATCTAACCATTTGGGTAGAATCTTGATACCATTATAAAATTTTTCAGATACAATTTAATGTGTATATATAGAGTTAAATAAGAAATTAGAAATTCTATAGTAGATGGTCAGTGTACATTTCACCATGTCATTATCGTGACCCTTATAAAAAAAGCGATGAAATGATATTTATATTTTTCCATCACCTTAAGAGTTTATTGTAATTGATCACCATAATTAACCCTTGGAATTTGGCACTTGATAGTGTAATTCCCAATGTCCATAATATTAAACCCTTTAGCATGGAAGGTGAGTTATTTTCATCATTCTATCTATTTTCATTGTTATCTAACTTATTCTCATTACTTTGGTAATAAATTTCACAATGAATCCACCTTACACTCTTGAAACATTTATTATCCCTTTTAAGACAATTTATTATATGCTTCTTCGCACACATTGATCATAAATAAAATATCATCTTCATCACTCCATGTTTCCTCGATTTTCAATTAAATCCCAATTTTCTATTCAAATCAATCCAACGTGATTGACACATAAATCAAACCTCTATTTCCACCTTGATATCACATAAAACAACCACATTATAGCTAATGAATTCTCTTATGGTTAACCCCCATTAGAGATCATGTTTTAAGACATTGAGTAAGTGATCAAATTTACTTTCAGGTTGGATGATTATACTAGAAGTGTATCTCACATGTCTTGTGAAATTTACCTCAAAGGTACCAACAGGTACATATTTATTTTTCTTTAGCTTACGGAACTCATTATATATCTTTATATAAAGAATATGAGGAAAGTCCATATTAAAAAATGAATTTTTAACTCATCCAAATAAATGAGTGTATTTCATCATGTCACCTCATATTATTGATAAGAGTCTGCCATTTATCTATTTTAGCTTCCTAAGGATAAACAATCAAAATGAATATTTCATGTTCTAAACACTTTATAATGGAAAATATTTTTTTAGTGGTTCTAATCAATTAATCGGTAACTAGTGGATCATAAGACCCACTGATATAATGTGGATGTTTCCTCATGAAGGACTAAATAGAATGTTGTTTCTCTTTTTTTCAATTGGAAGTTCAACATGATTTATATCATGAGAATGTTGTTTGTGAATAGCAATGATATTTTACATTCGAACTCACAAAACATT
>CAUJRU010002492.1:0-75000 GCA_963277665.1 Viscum album
GGTTGATTCGTACACGAAACCAACCGGGCCCTCGGAGTGGGAACGCTCATATCTTGAGCTACGGACGTCCGATTGACGTGCCGTCAGCTTTGTTGTTTTCCTCTAAGTGAGATGGATCTTTTGGCATACTCCGTACGAGGTTTGGACGCAGGTGGAGTGCGGTCGGGTTGGTTTTTCCTTAAAAACCAACCGGGCCCCTGGGACGAAAATGTAAATAACTCTCAGACCGGGCCTCCAATTGACGCGCCGTCTGCGACGTTGAGTTCCTGTTGACGATACGGAACTTTTGGATACATCAACTTCGGACTTTGTGTCAGTTGATGTATCAGCATCTCGGCTCATGGAGCGGACCCTCCCGAACGAGCTTACTGTGTGCGGGAACCCTAGGCTGGCTGCGACTGCTACTTCGACAGCGACGACCGTGCGGAGATCCTCAGTGGACTGCGGCGATGACTGCGCAGAGATCCTCCGTGGAATCTGACGACGATCGTGAAGAGATCCTCAGTGGACTGCGGCGATGATTGTGCAGAGATCATCCGTGGACTCCGACGACGACTGTGCAGAGATCCTCAGTGGACTGCTGCGACGACTGTGGAGAGATCCTCAGTGGACTGCGACGACTACTGCACTCAGTGATCCTAAGTGGATCAGTACTACAGGTCCTGCGTGGGCCCGGTCCTGTGTGGGCCCGATCCTGTGTGGGTCCGATCCTGTGTGGGTCAGCACTCAGCGGTTCTGTGTGAGCCAGCGCCTACAGGTCCTGCGTGGGCCCGGTCCTGTGTTGGCCCGATCCTGTGTGGGCCCGATCCTGTGTGGGTCATTGCGGGGGTTAGTTACCTATCGATCCTTCGTGGGTCCGACGACTTAGATGGATTAGTGATCATCTTTATCGTCATCTGAAGAAGTATACCGGTGTGAGTTGAATCTTGTGTTTACTCTCCTTGTGGATTGTGTTGAGCTATCCTGTGTGGATTTACTGTTTACTCTCCTTTGTGGACTGTGTTGTGCTATCCTGTGTGGGTATACGTTTTGCTTTCCTGTGTGGACTGGGTTGTGCTTGGGCTCAGACGTTGGAGCCGAACGGGGAATTGAAGACTTAGGTATATGTATGGGCATATACCTAAGCTGTGTCAGATGTTACTTCGTGATTGTATCTTTCTTTGCGGATTATCCTTTGTGGATTTCGGGAGACCTTCGGGGGTCTCGGGGTCCCTACTAAGTAGCTTATACTCACCCCTGCACGGGTTTTGCCCGCACTACGTTGTGTTGGTTGCAGACGACGGACAGCGCTGATCGTGGTGGAGGCGTGTGGAGTAGGACAGTACCCGGAGGCGGACCACTGGGCGGGACGTACTCGGAGCGGTCAGGTGGACCCGAGGAGCAGTGGAGGCTATCTGTACCCACCCTTCAGGTGGGATTTCAGAGGACGGCTCGATGCTACAGTTTTCCCTTTCAGTTGCTGTTTTTTTCCTTTCAGTTGTACTTTACTGTTGGGCTTGTATTTCCGGCCCCTTTTACTTTCAGCACAGCTTGTACAATTTTTACTTAGTGTTTACTTTTCTGCTTGCTTACTCTGTGGTGCTTGTTTACTTTTCAAAGGCAATTCCTTCCCTTTTTGTTGGGATTTACGCCTTGGTGCTAGTCGCCAGCCCCTGGCCTATGGAAGGCGGGCTTGGGGTTAGTCACGGCACGGGCCCCGAGGGCGGGTCGTGACAAATTGGTATCAGAGGTGGTCGGTTCTACCACAGACTCTGATCTTTCTTCTGTGTGAAGCAATAGTGTTTAGCGTATTGAGTGTGGTTATCAGTCCAGGGTGTCCAGTGTTGGTGCGGCGGCCGACGTATCCATACACCAGGACCCTGACTTCTGATTTCCGACTTAATGCACGAAAACATTGAGTGCATGTGTGTTTCAAGTTTTCTCTGTGATTACTTGTGTCAGCTCACCAGGTATACTGTTCTGACCGTGGCATACTTGTTTCCTTTTCAGGATGGCACGACGATAGTATCCAGCTAGGGTTCCTAGAGTAGAGCGCGACGACAGCCCGCCGAGCAACGGGGCCTTGGTACAGGGCCCGTTGACGGCAGAGGCACCGGCGGTACCTTTACCCGCCGAGCCCCCGATGCTTCCAGCACTGGCAGCTGACGACGCACGATGCCTCGGAGCTCTGCATGAGTTCCAGTGCCAGCGACCACCCAGGTTCTGTGGGGAGTCGGACCCCCAGGCAGCCGAGGACTGGATGGAGGCGGTCGTTTGAGTTTTCAGGCTAGTGAGGACGCCAGCAGACCTCATGGTGATCCTCGCGACGAGCCTACTGCACGCAGCAGCAGGGCGATGGTGGAGCCTGATGCTCCAGGTACACGATGAGGCCACCCTCATCTGGACGGACTTTGAGAGCCTCTTCCGCTCAGAGTTCGTCCCGGCCACCCTGTTGTACCCCACTCTCTTGGATTTTAATGATCACAATCACTCTCATCGTGATCTAATATTGTTTCAAGTGTTTTTGATGATAGGAAATAGGGTGCCTAGAAGCTGGCCCAAGAAGAATTCAAAGGAGGAAAAGTGGACTGTTTTCAAGTCCACCGGCCCGCCGGTGTGAGACCACCGGCCAGCCGGTAAGGGCACCGGCCAGCCGGATCCAGCCCATCGGCCAGCCGGTGGACCAGGCAGAAGGCCCTGCCCTCTGCCAAGTGCCACCGGTCAGCCGGTGTCTGGCCACCGGCCGACCGGTGGGTCCAGACAGAATGGCATGCATTCTGTCCAGACCACCGGCCAGCCGGTGGAACTCCTTGGAATAGTGAGACCTACTGTCTCACCACCGGCCAGCCGGTGGCCTCCTCACCGGCCAGCCGGTGGCTCCTGGGCAGAAGCACTCTCCACCTTCCAAGGCACCGGCCAGCCGGTGGCTCCTGGGCAGAAGCACTCTCCACCTTCCAAGGCACCGGCCAGCCGGTGGACAAGCACCGGTCAGCCGGTAAGCAAAGTCAAACTAGCCGTTGGAGCTTGACCAGACTTGTCTACTTGATCCCCAACGGCTCCGAAAGCCCTCCAACGGCCATATTGAAGTATTTAGGAGTATTTCTCCTATAAATAGACGTCCATGGATGCCGGGAAGTCTACCGATCATATACCGAAGCATACCAAAGCTATTTTGATCATTTGAGGCTCCTACGACAATTCTCAAAGGCCACTTGAGATCCAATTGCCATCCTTAAAGCTTGGGCTGCCTCTACATCAACTACACTCACCTCTTGGCGCTCAAGGCTTCCTCTAGTTTGTTCTAACTTATTTACTTCAATTGTTTAGTTCTTAATTGGGTTTGTATTAAAACAAACCACCCTTTTTCTTCCTTCTTTCAATTTGGGTTTCTTGCTACAACCATAATAAAAAAGCAAGCTGTACGAAGGTGATCTAGCCTACCTTAAAACGGCTAGTGGGTTTCTTGCTATAACCATTAAAAAGCAAGCGGTCGTATAAATCTCCCAACGGTTGAGTTGGGAGCGGAGACGTAGGCTTGAGTTTAAAGCCGAACTCCGTTATCAATTGTGTCTTGCCATTTTACTTTCCGCTGCATTTAAATTTGTTTTAAATTGTTAATTAATTTTAAAAAGGCAATTCACCCCCCCCCCCTCTTGCCATCACCTCCGACCCAACATTTGGTATCAGAGGGAGCGTTTGTGTAAAACCTTAACCGGTTACAAACGAAAAATCCATAGTGATGGCTTCTTCCTCACAAGCACCCGAAGGGTATTCCATGACTCGGGCTCCATACTTCGATGGAACCGATTACACATATTGGAAAACACGAATGATTACTTTTCTTAGAAGTATTGGCTATCCTATATATAGAATTGTTATGCAAGGCTACACTCTTTCTAGTAAGGATGAATCTAAATGGACCCCCGAAGACATTGCCAATTTTGAGCTTGATGGCAAAGCCATGAATGCTATTCATTGTGGGTTAGACCGTAATGAGTTTAATCGTATTTCTACTTGCACCACCTCACACGAAATTTGGAAACTTTTGGAAGTGACCCATTAGGGCACTAACAAAGTCAAAGACACTAGGTTAGATATGTATCGTCAAGACTTTGAGAGTTTCACAATGCACCCACACGAGTCAATCACTGAAATGTTTACTCGTTTTACTGATGTTTGCAATGGGAGAAAGTCCCTTGGTGATGATGTTTCAGCAGAAACAATGGTGAAGAAAATTCTTTGGGTCCTACCAAGCTCTTGGGCACCAAAGGTGACGGCAATCCAAGAAGCGAAAGATGTCAAGAAGATGCCGGTTGAAGAACTCATAGGGTCACTCATGACTTATGAGATTACCATGAAGAGGCAAGCCGATAAAGAAGGAAAGATCTTCAAGGAGAAAAAGAACATTGCTTTCAAGGCAAAGGAAGAAAGCTCCTCCGATGATAGTGAATCCGAGATGGCTCAACTAGCAAGAAAAATGAGCAAGTTCATGAAGAAAAAGAAGAAATTTCAAAAGGCACGAAAGGAAGAGCCAAAGGCGGAGAAAGAAATCACTTGCTTTGAATGTGGAAAGAAAGGCCACATCAAACCGGAGTGCCCCTTTTTCAAGAAAAGGTTAAAAGAAAAGAAAAATAAGAAGGCCTTCAAAGCATCAACATGGAGTGCAAGTGATGACTCCATGTCTTCAAGCGACTCAAGCGATGAAGGTGGAAAATGCCTAATGGCATTTGATGAGGTATCCTCTTCTCACTCTTCTTCTCACTCTTCTTCCTCGTCTTCTTCTTTTGATAATAATATGTCTTATGAAGAACTCCAAAATGCAAGAGATCAATTAGAGGAAGGTTTTCACGAACTTACCTCTAAATTTTTGACCTTAAAAAAGAAAAAAAAACTCTTATTTCCGAAAAAGACAAACTTCTCAAAGAGAATGAGGAGCTTGCCCTTAAAGTCAAAAATATTCCAAATGTAGATTCTTTAAATTATACCATTAAGGATTTGAAGGAATCTCTTGCCAAGTTCACCCAAGGTGAACAAAACTTAACTAAATTACTAGGTTCTCAGCGTTCGGCTAGAACCACACATGGACTTGGCTATAACAAGCAATCCACTTTTTCTAGGGCACCCACTACTTTTGTAAGGGGGAGCTCTCAATACAAATTTTGTAATTATTGTAAAAAGACCGGTCACATGATTTATGAATGTGATTGTAAAAATGCTAAGTATGGAAGACCCAAATCCATTACCTACTCGGATGAGTATCATAGAAGGAATCCCTCTAGAACATTATGGGTTCAAAAGTCTCTTTTTGCTAATCTTTCCGGACCCAAACTTATATGGGTACCAAAATCACTTCTTTCTTGATTTTGTAGGATAAACGCCAAAAGAGTAGGATCTCTAAAGGCTCGTGGTATCTCGACAGCGGTTGCTCAAGGCACATGTGTGGCGATCCCTCCGAGTTTAACTCACTTGAAGAATTCGATGGAGGATATGTCACCTTTGGTGATAACTCAAAAAGCAAGATCGTCGGAATAGGTACCATTGGTTTTGGTAGCTCCTCTTTTATTAAAGATGTTTTATTAGTTAAAGGTTTAAAGCATAATTTAATTAGCATTAGTCAACTTTGTGATAGTGGTTTTTCAGTCAATTTTCAAAATGATTTATGCAATGTGTTAGATTTTCAAAACAAGTTGATATTTTCTGCTTCCCGTTTTCAAAATGTTTACATTATTGATTTAAAATCTCTAGCTAGCCAAAATGTTAAATGTTTAAGTGCTCTTGACAATGATTCTTGGCTTTGGCATAGAAGAATGGGGCATTGTAGCTCTCATTCACTTCTAAAGCTTAATAAGAACAAGCTCATTCGTGACCTTCCTAAACTTAAATTTAAGAAAGATTTGATTTGTGAGCCATGCCAACTTGGTAAGCAACACAAGTCTTCTTTCAAATCTAAGAAGGAAGTGTCCACCTCAAAATCTCTTGAACTCCTTCATCTTGATCTTTTTGGTCCTACTCCCGTAGCAAGCTTAGGTGGAAAATCCTATACCTTAGTTATTGTTGATGACTTTTCTCGTTTTACTTGGGTTTTCTTTTTAGCCCACAAGAATGATGCTTGTAAAACCTTTTTGAAATTCTCTAGGAAAGTAGAAAACGAAAAAGGATATAAAATCTTATCTCTTCGTAGTGATCATGGTGGTGAATTCGAGAACAAAGAATTCGATGAATTGTGTTCCTCTCAAGGATACAATCACACCTTCTCTGCCCCTAGGACTCCTCAACAAAATGGAGTGGTTGAAAGGAGAAACCGAACTCTCCAAGAAATCGCTCGAACCCTCCTTAGTGAATTCGACCTCCCTCAATATTTTTGGGCCGAGGCGGTAAACACTGCTTGTTATACTATCAATAGAGTCCTTGTAAGACCCCTTCTTAAGAAAACCCCCTATGAACTTTGGAAAGGCAAATTGCCCAAAGTTGGTTATTTTAAAGTGTTTGGGTGTAAATGTTTTATCCTTAACACAAAAGATAACCTAGGGAAATTTGATGCCAAATCCGATGAAGGTATTTTTCTTGGGTACTCGAACTCAAGAAAAGCCAATCGTGTCTTCAATAAACGTTCAAAAACCATCGAAGAATCATCTCATGTCAAATTTGATGAAACTCTTCCAAAACCTCACCCGGTCATTGAGGATGTTGAAGATAAGCTTGATAAGCTTCATTTGAATGATTCCTCTTCTCCTCCCAAGAAGGATGACCATCAAGAACCCTCTTCACCTTCTTCGCCTTCCACCTTGCCTAAGGTTTGGAAACCTTCTAGAGACCATCCTTTAGAAAATGTCATAGGTGACCTTCAAGCCGGTACTCGAACTAGAAGATCTATCCTCAATGAAGTTGAACATCAAGCCTTCATTTCTCACCTAGAACCTCAAACCGTTAATGATGCCATTAATGATGAGAATTGGGTTCTTGCAATGCAAGAGGAACTAAATCAATTCTCTCGAAATAATGTTTGGACTCTTTGTGAAAGACCCAATGATCATCCAATTATTGGCACTAAATGGGTTTTTAGGAACAAACTTGATGATCAAGGAAACATAACCTGGAACAAGGCTCGCCTAGTAGCTAATGGCTATAATCAAGAAGAAGGAATCGATTATGGTGAAACCTTTGCCCCCGTTGCTAGGTTAGAATCCATTAGGATCTTGTTGGCATTCGCCGCCCACTTAAATTTTAAGCTTTTTCAAATGGATGTTAAAAGTGCTCTTTTAAATGGTTTTATTTCTGAAAAAATCTTTGTTGAACAACCTCCCGGTTTTGAAGATCCAAAATTTCCAAATCATGTTTTTAAGTTAACCAAGGCTCTTTATGGCTTAAAGAAAGCCCCTCGGGCTTGGTATGAGCGGTTAACAAAATTTCTTTTAGAAAATGATTTTAAAATGGGTCAAGCCGATTGTACCCTCTTTTTAAAACACACTTCAAAAGATCTTTTAATCGTCCAAATTTATGTTGATGATGTTATCTTTGGTTCTACCAAAGAATCTCTTTGTACTGATTTTTCAGATTTAATGAGAAAAGAATTTGAAATGAGTTTTATGGGAGAATTGAAATTTTTTCTTGGTTTTCAAATCTTTCAAAATTCAAAAGGTATTTCTCTAAGCCAAAGAAAATACACAAACGAGCTTCTAAGTCGTTTTGGTATGGATCAAGTAAAGGAAATTAGTACACCCATGAGTACTTCATGTAAGCTTACATTAGACGAAGCCGGGAAACCGGTGGATAACAAGCTTTATAGGAGTATGATCGGGAGTCTACTTTACCTAACTACGACCCGTCCTGACATCATGTTTAGTGTTTGCCTTTGTGCTCATTTTCAAGCCAATCCTAAAGAATCCCATCTTAAATCGGTCAAAAGAATTTTTAAGTATTTAAAAGGATCCAAATATCTTGGTTTATTTTATCCCTCAAATACTTCTTTTGAACTATCTTCTTATTCGGATGCTGATTTTGGCGGATGTCAATTAGATCGTAAGAGTAATAGTGGAACCTGTCATCTGCTAGGCAAGTCCCTTGTTTCGTGGAGTAGCAAGAAGCAAAATTGTGTTGCTCTTTCTACTGCCGAGGCCGAGTATGTAGCCACTGGCAATTGTTGTGCCCAAATTATTTGGATGCAACACACTCTCTTGGATTATGGTCTTTCCTATGATCATGTCCCTATTCGGTGTGACAACACTAGTGCCATTAGTATCTCTAAGAATCCAATACAACATTCTAGGACAAAGCACATTGACTTAAGGCATCATTTCCTTCGTGACCATTTTCAAAAAGGAGATATCACTTTGGACTTCATTCCTACTGATTTTCAATTAGCTGATATTTTTACCAAACCGCTCCCGGTTGACCGTTTTGATTTTATTAAAGGGGAGTTAGGAATGATTCGTCAATGAGCACTATTAAATATTTAACTTTCTTGGCCTGCTTATATTCTATTTTTATTAGAATTTTTTAAACATTTTTTTCTTAATTCTGTTTTTTATATTTTTTTATGACTTTTAGTGCCACCGGTCAACCGGTGGTACATCACCGGTTAACCGGTGGTGTCGGGTTTTGCTTAATGGGCCGGCCGGGGGAAGGGTTAAAATCAATTTTAAAACCCTTCTTCCCTCATTTCTCTCTTCTCTCTCGGGCTGCTCCTCCTAAAACCGAAGGTCCTCCAAACCCTAGCCTCCCTTCTTGATTTTTGTCCTCTCAAAACTCCTTTGTTCACTCAATCTCTCTTTTTAGCTCCTTTTGCCATCATGGGACCTCGATCTACTCGCAAAGGCAAGGGAATCGCTCAAGAAGCTCCTCCTCCTCCTTCCATCCCTCAACTCCCGGACATTTGGCATGACAAAGTCATTCTGCCGGGTAGGGTAATTGATTATTCTTGGCTGTCTACTGCTCGTCTTGAGCTTTTCTCGATTATTGAGTATCAACATTGGCATTCTTTCTTTGAACCCCCTGAGAAGGATGTCATTTATCCTCTTCTAGTCAAAGAGTTCTATGCTCATTTGACATGGTCCGTTTCTGATGACATTGATACCATCTCCTCCACTGCTCTTGGGCAACCCATCACTATCACTTCGTTGGAGATTGCCCGGATGTTGGGGGTTCCTCATGTTGGACCCCATGCTTTTGCTCAGGGGGAGTTTCCACGGGACCGTGAGTTTGATGTAGCCGTAGCCCTTGAGCATCTCACAGGGCAGCCCTCAAATCCCATTGTCAAGCTCTCCCAGCTTTCTCCTAATCATCGTATTATTGAGCGCCTCATTCAAACTTCCCTTGCGCCCCGTATCGGGGATCATGATAATGTCAAATTCATTGATATTTATCTTCTCTCATTTATCACCCGAGGCATACACTTCAATTTGGTCCGGTTTCTGTTCCGGGCCATGACTTATGTGGCTGAGCACCCGCGCCGGTCCAAAACTCTACCCTACGGACGCTTCTTGACTAAAATCTTTTCATTTCTTGATGTGCCTCTTCATGCCACTTCCTTCGAGCAACCAACGAAGGATAGCATAGTGAATTTTATGATGGTGCAACGAATGCACATCCGTTGGCACCCTTGGCGTCAGGAATGGATTGTGGACAAGGACGGTCTTCTCAAGGCCTACTCTCCTCAAACTCATTCCCATCCTCCTGCCAATGCCATGCCTCCTGCTATAGCCGCTGCCTATCCTCTTTCAGACAGTGAGGATAGTGATGATGATGAAGAGGAAGGAAGTGGTGACGGCGAAGGTGAGGCTGATGCTGCTGCTGATGAGGAGGCTGGAGAGGGTGATGATGCACCTGAGCCTGCTGAGGCTGTGCCCCCTCCTGCTGATGCTGGTGGCTTGCCGGTGACGGCTGATCAGTTCCTACGCTTCCAGGATCAGATTGAGACCCGGCTCGATCTTCAGTTCTCTTACTTCAGCTCCCAGTTTGATCAGCTTCACTCACGGATTGATTCTCTAGATCGTCGCTTTGAGGCGGTCCAGGCTCCTCCGGCTCCTCCGACCTTCAGGCTCCGCCGTCACTCTCGGCCCTCTAGGAGTGAATAGAGCCGTTCCTGTTTTATGGCTTGTATTTGTATTTGTATTTGTTTTTTTTTAACTTCCTTTGTATCGTTTCATCCTTTATGGAATTCAAGTTATCTTATCTTATCCATCCTTTTTATCGTTACTTATTAATATTTTTCTTTCATAATTTTTCTCCTATTTTGATAATCCCAAAGGGGGAGAAAACCTCTCTATTACATAGTTTTTTATTAAAATGCTCTTTTTACAAGTTCCATTTTAAATTATTGATGTCATCAAAATCTGATTTAAATGGTTAAGTTATTGTTTTCAATTGATTTCTTTAAAAGATGGCATTTGGTTGCAATTTCAAAAAATGACCATTTCTCAGTATTTCAATGCTTTCAAGATCATTATATTTGGCACGTCTCTACGTCTTCCAAGTTCAAATTGTTTATTTAAGTTTTCAATTGACATACCCTTTTTTTTAAAAGCTTTCATACCCTTTTTAAAGATTTTTTTTGTGATTGTGATCATCAAAATAGGGGGAGATTGTTGTACCCCACTCTCTTGGATTTTAATGATCACAATCACTCTCATCGTGATCTAATATTGTTTCAAGTGTTTTTGATGATAGGAAATAGGGTGCCTAGAAGCTGGCCTAAGAAGAATTCAAAGGAGGAAAAGTGGACTATTTTCAAGTCCACCGGCCAGCCGGTGTGAGACCACCGGCCAGCCGGTAAGGGCACCGGCCAGCCGGATCCAGCCCATCGGCCAGCCGGTGGACCAGGCAGAAGGCCCTGCCCTCTGCCAAGTGCCACCGGTCAGCCGGTGTCTGGCCACCGGCCGACCGGTGGGTCCAAACAGAATGGCATGCATTCTGTCCAGACCACCGGCCAGCCGGTGGACTCCTCACCGGCCAGCCGGTGGAACTCCTTGGAATAGTGAGACCTACTGTCTCACCACCGGCCAGCCGGTGGCCTCCTCACCGGCCAGCCGGTGGCTCCTGGGCAGAAGCACTCTCCACCTTCCAAGGCACCGGCCAGCCGGTGGACAAGCACCGGTCAGCCGGTAAGCAAAGTCAAACTAGCCGTTGGAGCTTGACCAGACTTGTCTACTTGATCCCCAACGGCTCCGAAAGCCCTCCAACGGCCATATTGAAGTATTTAGGAGTATTTCTCCTATAAATAGATGTCCATGGATGTCGGGAAGTCTACCGATCATATACCGAAGCATACCAAAGCTATTTTGATCATTTGAGGCTCCTACGACAATTCTCAAAGGCCACTTGAGATCCAATTGCCATCCTTAAAGCTTGGGCTGCCTCTACATCAACTACACTCACCTCTTGGCGCTCAAGGCTTCCTCTAGTTTGTTCTAACTTATTTACTTCAATTGTTTAGTTCTTAATTGGGTTTGTATTAAAACAAACCACCCTTTTTCTTCCTTCTTTCAATTTGGGTTTCTTGCTACAACCATAATAAAAAAGCAAGCTGTACGAAGGTGATATAGCCTACCTTAAAACGGCTAGTGGGTTTCTTGCTATAACCATTAAAAAGCAAGCGGTCGTATAAATCTCCCAACGGTTGAGTTGGGAGCGGAGACGTAGGCTTGAGTTTAAAGCCGAACTCCGTTATCAATTGTGTCTTGCCATTTTACTTTCCGCTGCATTTAAATTTGTTTTAAATTGTTAATTAATTTTAAAAAGGCAATTCACCCCCCCCCCCCTCTTGCCATCACCTCCGACCCAACACACCCTCCGTGCGGTGCGCATCCAGGAGCTTCTTCAGCTGCGGCAGGGCAGCTTGACGGTCGCCCAGTACACGGCGAGGTTCACCGACCTATCTCGCTACTCGACAGACATGGTACGAGACCCCTTCTTCCGGGCCCGGACCTTCGAGCAGGGATTGAGACACGAGATCAGGGCATCTCTGATCTCCCTCAGCATCCCGACCCAGGCAGGAGTACTGGAGCGAGCCCTCCTGATCGAGAGCTTCCTGGATGAGTCCACAGCAAGACCTACCGCAGGGCGGCAGATAGAGGAGTCTTCGGCAGCGGGTAGCCGACGGATGACTCAGGGTTCCAGGCGGACCAGACCTTCCGGCAGACGACCTCGGGACACTAGCTCAGCAGTGCAGGGCACTCAGCGTGGAGCCAGTCTTCCGAGAGGCAGGCAATGCTACGAGTGCGGTGGGCAGGGCCACATGGCTCGTGACTGCCCGACCCGTCGTACTGAGGGGAAGCAGACGGTGGAGGGACCACCCAGGCAGAGGCAGAGGGTCGACCATGGCGGTCTGCAGGGAGGAGGCGGACGAGGCAGAGGAACTTTCCGAGCAGCAGGTGGTGGGCGACGCTTTGAGG
Organism: Viscum album; assembly: GCA_963277665.1. Classification (NCBI taxonomy): domain Eukaryota; kingdom Viridiplantae; phylum Streptophyta; class Magnoliopsida; order Santalales; family Viscaceae; genus Viscum; species Viscum album. The sequence goes on from CAUJRU010002492.1 coordinate 12,369, forward strand.
CTCTGCCACCACCACCACCAGGAGGCCCGCCCCGACCACAAGGAGCTGGCGGGCAGAGACAGGCGCAGCTCCAGGCAGCGGAGGCCTATGACCACGGCACACCAGAGATGATTCGAGGTACGATCTGTGTCTATTCCACCCTTGCTGCAGTTCTGATAGACACAGGAGCGAGTCACTCTTTCATAGCCACTGCCCTTGTTCGGAGCTCGGAGATTCCGACAGAGCCGTTGGCTCGATCCTTGCGGCTAGAGACTCCTACGGGAGCAGACTCGACGATTAGGCACTGGTTCCGGCAGTGCGAGCTTACTCTAGGAGGAGAGAGCTTCGGATGGGATCTTCTTGTAGCAGCGTCGAGGCCTTACGACGTCATCTTGGGCATGGATTGGTTATCTATGGTCCATGCTCAGATTGACTGCATTAGGTGCAAGGTGCGATGTGTGCGCACCGACGGGAGCAGGTTCACCTTCACCGGTGAGAAGGGAGCCTTAGCAGCACATGATGGACTCACGTAGAGGAGAGGTCAGCCCATCACTCATCAGTTGGCTAGCCTCATCCTGGGAGCAGTTGACGTGCGGAGTCCCAGTTTTCCTGCAGTGGTGGATCAGTACGCGGACGTCTTTCCCGACGACGTTCCAGGACTACCTCCTCACAGAGAGGTAGACTTTTATATTGACCTATACCCCGGGACAGCACTGATATCCACTCCAGCATATCGGATGGCCCCCGCTGAGCTTCGAGAGCTGCGGGTACAGTTGGAGGACTTGCAGGGCAAGGGGTTCATCCGACCCAGTGTTTCACTCTGGGCTTCCCCGATTTTGTTCGCCAAGAAGGCGGACGGGAGCTTGCGACTGTGTGTCGATTATCGTCGACTGAACCAGGTGACAGTGAAGAACAAGTATCCACTACCCAGGATTGATGACCTCTTCGATCAGCTCAAGGGAGCACAGTGGTTCTCGAAGATAGACCTCAGGTCAGGCTATCATCAGCTCAGAGTTCGAGACGAGGATGTGCAGAAGACGGCCTTCAGGTGTTGATATGGCCACTATGAGTTCTTGGTTATGCCTTTCGGCGTGACCAACGCTCCAGCAGTGTTCATGAGCCTCATGAACATGATCTTGCAGCCATACCTCGATCGATTTGTCGTAGTCTTCATCGACGACATCTTGGTGTACTCGACCACCGAGGAGGAGCACGCCTACCACTTGTGTGTTGTACTAGACACACTCCGAGAGCACCAGCTTTATGGAAAGCTCTCGAAGTGCCAGTTCTGGTTACGTGTGGTCTACTTCTTGGGGCACGTCATTTTTGAGGCGGGAGTTGCCGTGGATCCCGCGAAGATCGAGGCAGTCCTAGCTTGGGAGCCACCCAAGAGCATGACAGAGGTGCGGAGTTTCTTGGGCCTAGCCGGATACTATCGGAGATTTGTGCCGGACTTCTCCAGAGTTGCGGCCCCACTCTCAGTGTTGACGAAGAAGGGGAAACCCTTCGTGTGGTCAGACAGATGTCAGCAGAGCTTCCAGGAGCTGAGGCAGAGGTTGACCGGCGCACCTATCTTGAGGTTGCCTGAGGAGGGAGTTGGATACGTACTCTACTACGATGCATCAGGGACCGGACTCGAGTGTTTCCTGATGTAGGAGTGGGCCGTGATTGCCTACGGATCACGTCATTTGAGGCCACATGAGCAGAACTACGCTACCCATGAATTGGAGTTGGCAGCAGTGGTCTCCGCCCTGAAGACATGGCGGCACTATCTGATGGGCGAGCGCTTCACTGTCTTTTCTGACCACCAGAGTCTCAGGTACATCTTCTCTCAGAAGGACCTGAACCTGAGACAGCGGTGATGGCTCGAGTTCCTCCAGGACTATGACTTTTAGATAGTCTATACTCCTGGGAAGGGGAACGTGGTAGTCGATGCCCTCAGCAGGAGGACGGGCATCCAGCTGCTTGAGGAGGCGACAGAGCAGCTGGCCGCCTTGCAGATATCCTTCGTGGATAGAGACGGGGCAGCCTTCCTTCAGTCTCTCACAGTCTCTCCTCCACTTCTACAGCGGGTCAGAGAGGCACAGCGTGGGGATGCTGACTGTGAGACACGGCGTGCACAGATATCCTCGGGACAGGCACCTGATGGTTTCTCCCTTGGAGCAGAGCAAGACGTCCTTTTCAGAGGACGTACCTTGGTACCAGTCGCTTTACGAGAGGAGGTACTGAGAGAGTTCCACACTTCTCCTTTGGCGGTACATCCTGGAGTGGCAAAGATGTACCAGGATCTCAGACGTCAGCACTGGTGGCCGGGCATGAAGAAGGCTATGGCAGAGTTCGTTTCGCGGTGCCTCACCTGCCAGTAGGTAAAGGTAGAGTACCAGGTACCATCAGGCTTGGTACAGCCCTTGGAGGTCCCAGAGTGGAAGTGGGATGGCATATCTATGGACTTCGTGACTGGACTTCCACGCACTTCCAGAGGTCACGACTCCATTTGGGTGATTGTTGACCGACTCACCAAGTCGGCACACTTCTTACCCATTTGAGAGCAGGGCTCAGTGGAGAGCATGGGACGTCTCTACGTCCAGGAGATTGTACGGATTCACGGTGTGCCATCGACTATCGTCTCCGATCGGGACGCTCGCTTTACTTCCCGACTTTGTAAGGGGTTGCAGGAGGCGTTCGGGACGCGGCTACGTCTGAGCACCGCCTTTCACCCACAGACGGATGGTCAGACGGAGAGGACCATTCAGACTCTCGAGGACATGCTCCACGCATGTGTCCTCGACTTTGGCCGCATCTAGGAGGACCGCCTACCCTTGGTGGAGTTCGCGTACAACAACAGCTACCACTCCACCATCGGGATGGCACCCTATGAGGCATTGTACGGCAGGCCTTGCAGATCTCCTTTGTGCTGGACAGACCCTGGGGAGTCAGCACTTGTGGGACCAGAGATGGTCTGGGCCATGACAGAGAAGGTCCAGGTCATCCAGGAGCGGATGAGGACAGCTCAGAGCCGGCAGAAGTCATATGCTGACAGGAGGCGGAGGCCACTAGAGTTCGAGGATGGCGACCACGTCTTCTTGCGGGTCTCACCTCGACGTGGTTTGAGGAGATTTGGCCGAGGCGGAAAGTTGTCTACATGCTTCATCGGACCCTTCCAGGTCCTCAGCAGGATTGGCGAGGTGGCTTATCGCCTGGCTCTACCACCTCAGTTGCACCGGGTGCACGACGTCTTCCACGTATCCCAGCTGAGGAGATACGTGCACGACCCGACGCACATCATTGACTATGGGGAGCTAGACGTGGATGATGGGGTGACTTTTGCGGAGGTCCTAGTGGAGATAGAGGATCGACAGGAGCAGGTCCTACGTGCGCGATCGATTCCTCTTGTGCGCATCAGATGGCAGCACGGGAACCTCCAGGAGAGCACTTGGGAGCAGGAGGCTCAGATGCGTGCTCAGTACCCACATTTGTTTCCCTAGTTTATGATGTATCTTTACGGGGACGTAAAGTCCTGAGGTGGGAGTAATGTAAAGACCCTTAAATTTCAAGGAATTTTTTTTCTTATTTTTCTTTGGAATTTTACAAGAGCGCAGTGTCTGACGGCACCTGATTCCGAGGCCCGGTGTGCCCGGAATCATTTTCCGAAGTTTGGCTCGGGTACGTTCAGTGAACGGACGAGCGGGTTTTTATAACTTTTGAGCTGGTGCCCGGAATCGAATTCTGAGGGCACCGATGAAATCGCAGCGCCGGTATTCGCTTAGAAACGCCTCTTCCGGAGTTGCGTTTGCTCGGGTGTGGTTTTTAATTTTCGGGCTTAAAGTTAAGAATTAAAATAATTTTGTGACAACTTTATTTTATTTCACTTAAGCCACTTGGAAGCCACTTAAAGTCGGCATGAACTGAGTTGAACCGGATAGGATGCTATCCAGAAATATCCTACACCCTTGGTAGGATATTTGTGAGGTGGGGCCCGCACGAGCCCCGCTGTTTCTTTCCGCTAAGAAACGCACCCGCGAAAACCCGTCTTAATGAAAGTCAACTAACGCGTTTCTTAAAATATTAACAGACTATTTAATTGAGCGGTTTATTTCGTGAATTAAATGGGTTGTTTCTTTCGTGAATTAAATGGGTTGTTTCTTTCGTTGAATTAATTCAACGAATTGATTAGTCGTTTCTTAACCAGTTTTCAATTCGTTGGCGTAATAATAAAATAAGGCCAACGCACGACCTCTGGTTATTTGCGCGTTGAGAAGATTTGAGAGGACCCTTGTATCTTCTTCTCCCTCGCGAAGAACGTGAAGAACGCGAAGAACGTGAAGAACGCCGAACCCAGAAATCGACGACGCTTCTGTCCGAGACGTTCTTCCCCGCTCCGATCTCCGGTCACCAACCATTTGAGGTGAGTGATTTCGGATTTCCTCTCAAGGTTCTTTTGGTTTTAAACAAAACACAGATTTAAATATTAATAATTTAAATCTGTTGTTCTTGGTCCGTTGAGCTCGCCGACTCAACGCCGGATTCCGCGACGATGCGACGCCTCCCCGCGACGACGCGACGATCCCTCTCTTCCGCGACGAGCTTTTCCGCGAAGAACGCCCGCGCGCGACGATCAACGAGGTAGGGATTTATTTATGGGATTTACCCCTTGTTATTTTTTTTCCCGTCAATGTTTCTTTAAAGAAATTAAAGAACCAAATTGTGAACAATTTTAATCTTATTAAAATTGTTGTTTCCTGTGTGGAATAAAATTCTCCCGGTTGTTTATCTCTAACGCGGAGGGTGCGGGCCAAACGAACACGGGCCGACGACCCTCCGCCGTTCTTCCTTTTGTGCGGATTTGACGGGCGATGACGGAACGTGCCGCAACGGATGTTTGACGATCCCGCAGTGAAGAACAGGTCCCGGGAGGAGCAATGGCGCAGACGGGAAGAGAATCGGACCTCCGGAACGATCCCGGTGGCCCGCGGAACTCGCCGGCGGCGCGGGTCGCCGGCGCGGCGACGCCCCGGCGCGCTGCCGGACAGGCCGCTGTGGCTGAAGCCGCGGCGGCGGCGGCATCCGCGGCCGCGCGGGTCCGGTGCCCTCGGACGCGGCTGAAGCCGCGTCCCAACTCAACGCGGCCCCACGCGGGGGGCCGCGGCACCACCTGGCCGCGGGGGCGGCGCCCCGCGTGCCTCGGCTGTTCGTCCGTTCGGCCGAGCCAGACCGGACCGGGTCGGACCGGGTCGGGTCGACCCGGTTCGGCCGACTCCCGGGGGGGTCGGGCCGGGTAGGCCCGGGCCCGTACCCCCCGTCTTTAGACGGTCTTCGTTCAAACGCCCGTAACTTGAGCTACGGGCCTCCAAATGACTCGCCGTCAGTGGCAACGCGATCCTTGGATCGAGACGGTCGTTTTGGTATACAACACTCAAGGTTTTGGAATACTTTATGTTCAGCCGGGTTGGTTCGTACACGAAACCAACCGGGCCCTCGGAGCGAAAACGCTCATATCTTGAGCTACGGACGTCCAATTGACGTGTCGTCAGCTTTGTTGTTTTCCTATAAGTGAGATGGAACTTTTGGCATACTCCGCCCGAGGTTTGGACGCAGGTGGAGTGCGGTCGGGTTGGTTTTGCGTTAAAAACCAACTGGTCCCCTAGGATGAAAATGCCAATAACTCTCAGACCGGACGTCCGATTGACGCGCCGTCTGCGACGTTGATTTCCTGTTGACGATACGGAACTTTTGGATACATAAACTTCGGACTTTGTGTCAGTTGATGTATCAGCCTCTCGGCTCGTGGAGCGGACCCTCCCGAACGAGCCTGCTGTGTGTGGGAACCCTAGGCTGGCTGTGACTGCTACTTCGACAGCGACGACCGTGCGGAGATCCTCAGTGGACTGCGGCGACGACTGTGCAGAGATCCTCCGTGGACTCCGACGACGACTGTGCAGAGATCCTCAGTGGACTGTGGCGATGACTGTGCAGAGATCCTCCGTGGACTCCGACGACGACTGTGCGGAGATCCTCAGTGGACTGCGGCGATGACTGTGCAGAGATCCTCAGTGGACTGCGACGACTACTGCACTCAACGATCCTACGTGGATCAGTGCTACAGGTCCTGCGTGGGCCCGGTCCTGTGTGGGCCTGATCCTGTGTGGGTCCAATCCTGTGTGGGTCAGCGCTCAGCGGTTCTGTGTGAGCCAGCGCCTACAGGTCCTGCGTGGGCCCGGTCCTGTGTGGGCTCGATCCTGGGTGGGTCCGATCCTGTGTGGGTCATTGCGGGGGTTAGTTACCTATCGATCCTTCGTGGGTCCGACGACTTAGATGGATCAGTGATCATCTTTATCGTCATCCGAAGAAGTATACCTGTGTGAGCTGAATCTTGTGTTTACTCTCCTTGTGGATTGTGTTGAGCTATCCTGTGTGGATTTACTGTTTACTCTCCTATGTGGACTGTGTTGTGTTATCCTGTGTGGGTATACGTTTTGCTTTCCTGTTTGGACTGGGTTGTGCTTGGGCTCGGATGTTGGAGCCGAACGGGGAATTGAAGACTTAGGTATATGTATGGGCATATACCTAAGCCGTGTCAGATGTTACTTCGTGATTGTATCTTTCTTTGCGGATTTTCCTTTGTGGATTTCGGGAGACCTTCGGGGGTCTCGGGGTCCCTACTAAGTAGCTTATACTCACCTCTGCACGGGCTTTGCCCGCACTACGTTGTGTTGGATGCAGACGACGGACAGCGCTGATCGTGGTGGAGGCGTGTGGAGCAGGACAGTACCCGGAGGCGGACCACTGGGCGGGACGTACTCGGAGCGGTCAGGTGGACCCGAGGAGCAGTGGAGGCTATATGTACCCACCCTTTATGTGGGATTTCCAGAGGACGGCTCAACGCTACAGTTTTCCCTTTCAGTTGCTGTTTTTTTCCTTTCAGTTGTACTTTGCTGTTGGGCTTGTATTTCTGGCCCATTTTACTTTCATCACAGCTTGTACAGTTTTTACTTAGTGTTTACTTTTCCGCTTGCTTACTCTGTGGTGCTTGTTTACTTTTCAAAGGCAATGTCTTCCCTTTTTGTTGGGATTTACGCCTTGGTTCTAGTCGCCAGCCCCTGGCCTATGGAAGGCGGACTTGGGTTTAGTCACGGCACGGGCCCCGAGGGCGAGTCGTGACATCTATAGACTTCCGAAATGTTAGCCTAGGATAGTATGTGAGCTATAGATAGAGCATCCATACTGTTAGGTGGTCCTTTAGATGTGAAAAAGTACGATGATCCAAATAAAGGGCATTAAAAGTGTGGAGGGTGGAGTGAAGGGTTTTTTTAATAGAGTCCAACACTCATGAAATTACACCACCATGATGATAAAACATTATGTTAGCACATTGGTCTGATCAGGTATCATACTTATTTTATGAAAGGATCTCTCTGGCGAGAACCTATAGTAGCCTGCAGTTATACATCATTCTAATGAGGATGATAGAAACGTAGTTTAATTTCATATAGTGAGTATGATTCATGGAATAGTTTAACATCATATGACCAAGAATTTTCACATAGTTTTTTTTCATACTACTGGGGCTGACACTAACAGTTTAAATTTGTGTTCTACGGACTCTAGGTTCCTAGTTTAAGGTCCTAGAGTATGGACCATGATTAGTTGGAAAGAACCAGGAAATTTAGCGGTCATGGGGTTGGGCTAGAGGCTAAACGCTTAGGCATCGCTACGTATCCCATGAGGATGTGAATCAATCCATACGTAGTTTTCAAGGACCCGTGTAGTTTAACATAATATGGTAGGATGGAGAGTGAAATGGGAGATCCCAAAGGGGGTAACACGTGGTGAGGTCATTACAGACCCGACGTGAATGAGGACATAAGAATTCCACACCACACCATGTAATCCCAGGGGAAATCATAGGTCAGGGGACCGAGGATGATGATGTTTGGGATGGACCAAGACAAAGTGTCTGGTAATTTCTATGTACCCCATTAGGATGGGAATCAAGCTATACATAGTTCTCAAATGGCAGTTAAACATCATGTAGGATGAAATGAATGTGTATTACGGTTGCACCGATCCATGTCCTACTAAAACTACTAATCCCACATGAGTCGTGCTCGATGTGGGAAACAAGGAGTAGTGATGGTAATTTCCTAGTATAGGGAGGCACACATTAGATTAAATGGAATTATAAGAGAATGATGTCCCAATATTACTAAACCACCTTCTTAACACACATAGATGCACAGAGGGGAAAAACCAAGGATGTTGGAATTCAACTTGAACATAAGGGAATGGAAAGATGTTAATCATGGCGCCTGATATCTGGATTGCATTGATGGCGGCATGATGATAGAGGATAATGGTTTACCATGTTCGAAACATAGCATCCATTTTTCTTTATATTGGAATGGGAATAGACAAATGAGGGTGGATTGCTGACCGTGTTCGAAACACGGGACCCATCACAAAATGTCGCATGAGGTCTTCCAGGGCATTGGCCCAAGATGGTAGGAGAGATAATGTGGCATGAGACTAGGCAATAAAGGGGGTACCTTTAGACAAATAAGGGGATGGAAATCCAAATAAAGTGCTCATGAAGCATGGACATGAAATGAGGGAATGTTCCTATAGAATCCAACACCTTGGGCTCTTCGCCACAATGCATTTGGGTATTCCAATGAGACGTGTCAGATTAGAGGGAGTCAAATACCTTTCCAAAGACAAGGTTACTGGGGATGAAAACTCCTAATTTAAGGTCATAGAGTGGACCATTGAGAGTGGACCTGGTTTAATAGAATTTGTGCAGGGTAGTGAAGTAGAAAAACCCAAAGTGGGTGAAAACCAAAGAGGCATTCCATCTTGTGACACATTCCTAGTGAAAACCTACACCCAGTTTAAAGTCATGATGCTTGGACTAGGGTATGTAGTTTAGCGCCATGTGTGTGGATGAATAAAGGATTCAAAGTATCTAGGGTTGGACCTGAAGACTAATCATCTGAGCATTCCAGTGTATTCCATGAGGATGGGAATCAAGCCATACGTAGTTCTTGCAAGATTGTATTTTATGGTCATAGAACTTGGACCAGGCTGGGAAGAAACAATGGATATATATGGAATTGCTGTTGAAAACCTGACGTGAAGGAGGGAATTGAGTCCATACCACACCACACGCATCTAACAGAGTTCAGACCAAGGAGCTAGAAAGAGGGCAGGATTTGAGATACCTAGGACTAGACCTGAAGAAAAAATGTGAGTGTGTTGCTACATATCCTATTAGGATATAAATCAAGCCACACGTAGTTCTAGAATATTTCATCATAGGGTACTAATTCTAGAGGCAATACTATCATGAAGGTCTAGCCCATGCACCAAAAGAAGCAGCATTTGATGGATCTTGTTTGTTATTTACAATGGATGTGTGTTTTTTTACAGCAACCCCATGACGAAGAATCTATAAATCACTACAAGAATCAATCCATATTTAGGGCTTGGAAAATTGAATGGTGGATAACTAATACCAAATATGATGTCCCCTCAAGTGAGGACGTCACAATGCGGTGCTCTTTTTCGTCGTGCGGCCTGGATGCTAGCATCACAGTTTAGGGTCGTATAACAAGACCAGCCCACATATTTTAACATAGTGCAGCAAAGACACAATGGTTTAAAGTCATGTGGGACTAGAAAATAAAGACCATAGGTTATGGGGATAGACCCGATGATGAAATCTATGGGTGTTCCTACTTATCCCTTAAGGATGGGAATCAAGACATATGAAATTCTGGAAGATGTTGTGCTGCATAATGTCATTTGACAAGGATGAGGTATGAGAGACTATATCCTAAAGGGGGAGTACATGGTGCGGCTATTGAAAACCCGACGTGAATGTGGACAGAATCCCACATACACCACACCACGCAATCCTATAAGATTCATATCCAAAATCCCAAACATAAGATATAATTAGTGGATCCTAAGCTGGACCCATAGATGAAACGTCTGGCCATTCCTACATATTCCATAAGGATGAGGATGAATCCATACGTAGATTTGGAAAGATTCGTGTTTTTTAACATCATGCGATAAGGATGAGGGCATATCTTAGTTTATGGTCATAGATCTCATACTGAAATAATTGAAATGCTTCCAAGAAGGTGTGAACCTTGGCCAAATCCATAAGCCCAAGTGATCCATGCTCGATGTGGGAAACAAGGGTGGATAATATATTTGAAAAAAGTGGAATAAAAAGAAAAGTGAAATGTTTCATATCCTAAAATGACACCACATTGTGAATTCATCCTCTTAAAGCACAAACACGCACTGAGGGATAGCACCAAGAGTTTCGAACTTCCACTTGGACATGATGGGGTGGAAAAGGATGTGAATCATGCAACCAATATTTAAGGCTTAATGGGGATGGAATAACGATAGAGGATAACTATTGACCATGTTCAAAACAAAACATCTATATCATGTGACCTGAAATGGGGACAAACAATTGAGAATCGATCGCTGACCATATTCGCAATGTGGGACTTGTGTTAAATTACTATTTGAAATCCTCAAGGACATTGGCCCAAGACAGTAAATGAGCACTGAGGCCTAACATCCATTCGATTCAGGGGTCCTTTCGGATGTGAAAGATGATTAATTCCAAAATAAAGGGAATCATGAAGCATGGAAAAATGACTACATAGAAATCAGCACTCTAGGTCCTAATACAGAGTGCTCCTGGGCACATTGGGGAATTTACAAAGAGGGTCGAGGGGCCCAATTTGAGAGTTAATGACTTGAGAAGATGAGTGGAGGATAGGGGGTGGAGATCTCTCAAGAGATCGGTATATGGCATATCTATTGAAAACCTTTTGTGAATGAGGACATAATCTCACACCACACCACATACCCCCCCACATAGGACTTAGTAAAAGTGGCCATAAGGAAGAGATGGTTTCTAAGAAATAGGACTGGACCCAAAGACCAAATGTTTGGGTGTTCCCACATATCCCATGAATATGGGAATCAATCCATACTTAGTTATAAAATGTTGTGTAGTTTAACTTCATGCGATAAGGATGAATATAGGGGGGGATCTCAAAGAGTAATGTGTATGTCATGGAGAATAACCTAACATGAATGAGGGCATAATCCCAAATACGCCACACAATACCTAATTCCTAGAAAGAACTCAAGCCAAGTGGCTGAGAGAAAGAAGCGATGAACCTGTTCTAGAAATGAAAATAAATTGTTCAGGCATTCCTACATATCCCATGAGGATGGGAATCAATCCATACATAGTTCTCTAGATGACGTTTAGTTTAACACCATGTGACAAGGACGTGGTAGATCATAGTTTATGGCCATAGAGCACAGACTGAAAGATTATCAATTTAAGTTCATGTGCGTGGGATGGAAGGGAAGAAGAGGTAAATCGTCGAGCCTTCCATCTAGTAGACCATGGGGCATTCATAACGATTGGGGATAATTTCTGACTATGTTCGCAACATAGTATCCATCTCGTGTGACTTGGAAAAGGAACAAAAAATTGAGTATCGACCACAGACCATATTCACAACACAGGACTTGCGTCAAATTATCGTTTGGGATCATCAAGGATGTTTGCCCCAAATGGTATATGATCCAATGTGGTATGGGACTGGGCCATTAGAGGGGGTCCTTTCAAATGTATATAAATTATAGAAACACAAGTGGAAGGATGCATGAATCATGGTAGTACCCAAGAAGCCTAACGTCTTATGGTAAGGACTCTAAATGAAGGAGGGGTGTCTCAATGGGGATGTGTGTGGCATGGAAAAAATATCCCAAATTGAATGAGGACATAGAGTCTATGCCACACCACATAATCCTAAGTGTGAACTTCGGCTAGGATGGTCGAGGGACTTGAGGTTGGGCCACAGATGAAAGGTCTTAGCCAGTTTTTAGTTTATCATCATGTGGGACAAGTGTTGAGTAGTTTTATGTCCTTCATATCAGATGGATCACATGTAGGTTTCGGGCGCAGCGGAAGCGCGTTGGTGGGATTTCCCAACATTAATTTTAGCGTTAAACAACATTCAATCCGAGATTTTTCATGATATAAAACATCGTATCTTCAGAATAGACCAAAAAACGAAAAAGAAAAGAATATTCATGGAACCATTGAGATAGGATCATCATATGTTGGTTATAATTAATTTAATTAATTCACAAGAATTACCTCGGTGGAATTCTTTCTTCGTCAATGCCTCCGATCATGATCCTGTGATCCATTTTTGTGTCATATAATCCAAGTATAGGATTCCTCCAACAGTGATCAACACATGCTCCACGTATCTCTAGACGTCGCTGAAGGGATCTCCGGGTGCTAGCACGGAAGAATCTTCGCTTACGATGTCCGCCTTCGACCGCCTTGATCCGATGGAGGATCTCGCTCTTGTAACTTGAGGGCGTTCTTGGTGGAAAGGGAATTCTCTCTTGGCTTGAGAGTATTTCCAAATCCTTTGTACACAATAATGGATCAAGGAAAAGTGTTGGGGTTGTGAGGATATTTATAATCGGGTTTGAGGTTAATATAGTTATAACAATAAATAAACGTGTTACGCGTTTTATTTATTTCATTAACTCTTATTGAAACCCCATGTCAAATTATTAATTCCTTGACATGCGTCCACACTGATTATAATTAATATAATTTAATAAAACAATATTATATCCTCAAAATCTTGATTGGAAAACTACATGGTGTGTAATAATTAATACACGGTGAGTACTTGTTTTCCATAAAACTACACAGCGTGTACTTTTATTTTCCATTTTTCTCCACCACATTTATTAGACCTTGAGTAATGGCTATTTATTTCTTAAATAAATGTAACTGCATTACTCACTAATAAATATATTATTTCTCCCACAATATATTCTATTGAATAACTAGTGTCGAAATAAATGCGATTAGGCATCCTTAAATAATTATTAAACCACAGTTGGGAATAATATTTATTTAACTTTTTAAATTAATATTTAACTAAGATACATGGACACACTTAGTGTGTGACCCTATAGGCTTCTTTCTCAGTGGCATTAGGCAAAGCCTACCTAAAGTCCAAGGTTAGCGTCTAGAAACACGCCAAGGCACCCATAGAGAAAGAAGTTAACGCTGCAATGACGTGTCACCTCCTACAAAATCTTACCATGTAATATAATCCCTTTGTCTTGATATCTCTAATCAAGCGGGTTTCATGCTAATGCCATCAACCCATGTGCTTGATTATTCTTTCTTTGACTTCCCATAGTTGAACTCTCCCATACCTTACCATGTCCATGGATTTATTTAGACTATATCAATTCCATCAAAGGGCCTGAGATATCTAATTCTATTATGAAACATTAGGGACAAATTCTTTCTCGCATTATCTATTAATGCAGTATTACTCGTGACGCACCCAATGTATCCTACCTCTTTGCGAACAATGTTTCATCACAGTTTTCGTCAATACATCTAAGTGTGCGAGTTGTAATACCCATTAATAATAATCTTAAAGTCTAAGGACCAATACACACGTCTGCAGATAGGAACATCCAATGACACTATGAAATGTGGATTTCCTAATTGTAGGTATCGTTCTCATAATATCCTCCTAGATATTACCAAGGGTGCACACCATGAGATGGTGCCTCAATGTTTTATGAGTCCTCACCCCTAATGACTTGTATTATTTGTGTCCCTCAAATAATATCATCTAGACATAGAACATATATTCAAGAATAGTGTTATGGCACTTCTGGGTTCTCATCATAGCAAGGATCCGCTATGACCCATTAATGAAACAGCTATCCATAAGACATCATCACATGCATTGTCATGTAGAAGAACAATCAAGATGAGATAAGGATTTTATTAATGAATAAAGTACAAAGTAGTTGGTTCTATACCACCAACTCTAACAGACTCCCACTTGGACTAGAGCCAACTGCTAACAACCTTTAACCCGCTAGCTCTCACATGATATTCATGCTTCTACTGAGATAGACCTTTAGTCATGGGGTCTGTCACATTCTCTTCCATGGACACTCTGCTCACAGCAACTTCACCCCTCTGATAGAAATCCCTCAAGTGGTGATACTTCCGGAGTATGTGCTTTTTCTGTTGATGTGACCTTGGTTATTTTGTAAGATCCACCACTTTAGTTTTATCACAAAACATTATAATGGGATATTTAGTGCTAGGAACCACATCAGGCTCTTAGAAAAAGTTCTGAATCCAGACGGCTTCCGTGGCTGCATCATAAGCCACTATATATTCGGACTCTGCTGTAGAATCGGTGAAAACTGGCTGCTTTGACCTCTTCCAGCTCACAGCTCCTCCATTGAGACAGAAAACATATCCGTATATTGACTTCAGATCATTCTGATCTGTCTAAAAACCAGCATCAGCATACCCTCTAATGACAAGCTCCTCGCCTCCTCCATAAACCAGGAACATATCCTTATTCCTTCTTAGATATTTAAGGATAGTCATAAAAGCAGTCCAATGCTATTCTCCTGGATCTGCATGATATCTTCCTACCATGCTTAGTGCATAGGCAACATCAAGCCTAGTACATAATATGTCATACATGATGGATCCTATAGCCGAAGCATATGGGATCTTACTCATTCTATCTTTCTCTTTTTGTGTCTGAGGACACATTTTCTTAGAAAGATGTAGGCCATGTGACACTTGAACCAATCCCCTCTTGGATTGTTTCATACTAAATCTCTTTAGTATCTGGTCAATTTATGTACCCTAACTTAGTACATGAAGCTTCTTGGATCTATCACGAATGATCTTGATCCCCACAATGTAGGCTATTTCTATTAAGTCCTTCATGGAGAAACACTTGTTCAACCAGTCCTTAACTGACTGTAAGACCGGTACATCATTTCCAATAAGTAATATGTCATCAACATATACTAATAGGATAATGATTGCATTCCCATTAAACTGCTTATAAACGCATATCTCACATTCGTTCTTAATGAAACCAAATTCTGTTATAGCTTCATCAAATCGAATGTTCCATGACCTGGATACTTTCTTCAATCCATAAATGGATTTCTGCAACTTGCAAACCCGTTTGGCTTCACCTGGTGTCACAAACCCTTATGGTTGTGTCATATAGACGTCTTCTTTAAGATCCCCCTTAAGTAATGTTGTTTTTACATCCATTTGACAAATCTCATAGTCATGGTAATCTGTTATGTCAAGTATGATTCTTATGGATTTAAACATGGAAACTGGCGAGAAGGTTTCACCATAGTCAATTCCTTAACGTTGTCTGAATCCTTTAGCCAATAGCCTTTCTTTATAGATTCTAAATTGACCTTCCATGTCCAGTTTTCTCTTGAATACTCATTTGCATCCAACAGGATTTACATCAACTGGCTCCTCGGCCAGAACCCAGACTTGGTTTTGATACATGGAATCCATCTCATAATTCATAGCTTCTATCCATCTTGCAGCTTATGAGCTTTCTACTTCTTCCTTTTAGGAGAGAGGTTCATCATTGTACAAAAATAATTATTCACCATCCTCGGTGACTAAGAAACCAAATCTCTCTAGTTCCCTTACCTCTCTTGAGCTCCTATGCAGTACTTGTGTTTCTAGAACCTCTTCCACGAGGACTTGTGGAACTTTTTCCTGTACCAACTCCTGTGTATTTTGAGCATCAACTTCGTCGAAGTCAATATTTCTCCCACTATCCTTTTTGAGGGTGTGCTCCCTCTCAAGAAAGACGGCTTGTTTGGCGATAGTCACTTTCTTATCCTGAGGGTTATATAGGTAATATCCTTTCATTTCCTTAGGATATCCTATAACGATACACTTCATGCCCCGGGGTTCTATTTTGGTGCCTGAGAAGGCCTTAACAAAATCCTTGCATTCCCATACGCATGTATGTGACAAAATGGGTTTCTTTTCATTCCATAACTCAGAGGGAATTCCATTTTCCGCCTTAGTTGGTACACGGTTTAATGTGTATGCTGCAGTTTGTAATGCATATCCCCAAAAGGAAAATGGAAGATCTGCATGACTCATCATCAGACTCACCATGTTCAATAAGGTTTGGTTCCTCCTTTCACTAACATCGTTCCACTGTGGTGTATAAGGACAAGTGAGTTGAGATAGAATCCTAGACTCCCGTAGAAAATCGATGAACTCTTGATTCAAATATTCTCCACCTCGATCTGATCGAAGTTTCTTTATCTTCTTACCAAGCTGATTCTCTAATTCATTCTTGAATTCCTTAAATTTCTCTAAGGCTTCTAACTTATACCTCATTAAGTAGACAAATCCATATCTACTCAAATCATAAGTAAAAGTAATGAATTAAGAATATCCACCTTTAGCTTCTACTAGAAATGGTCCACATACATCCGTGTGTACCAACCCCAGAAGCTCTGTGGCCCTTTCACCCTGTCCACTGAAAGGCGTCTTGGTCATTTTACCTTGTAAACAAGCGTGAAATCTATCAAGTGGTTTTAGCTCAGTAGAGTCTAAATAGCCTTCTTGGCAGAGCTTTGTCAAGCGCTTCTTGTTTACATGACCGAGATGGTGATGCCACAACTGGGTGATGTATGAGTCATGTGAGTTTGTTTCGTTATCGATTGCCAACACTTGGTTTACATAATTTAATACATACAAACTATTATTTAAATGTGTCATACCATAACATATGTTGTTCTTATAAAAGAGTCAACCCTTATTTATAAACTTGAAAATAAATCCATCCATATCCAAAAAAGATACAGAAATTATGTTCATGGTAACACTAGGCACATAATTACAGTTATGAAAACCCAAAATCATGTCAGTCGGTAATGAGAGGCGGTAGTCGCTAATAGCCAATGCAGCCAGCCTTGGCTATTAGCAGCTCAAAGATCCACCTCTCTTATGGAAATCTTTCTAAATCTACTTGGTTCCTGCATTTGAATACATATGTGATCCCCACAAGCTGTATCTAATACCCAATGCGTAGAAATGGAAAGATTACACTCGATAATGAATGCTCATTTAGCATCACCACGCTTCTGGGTGCAGTTCCTCTTCCAGTGGCCCTGCTTTCCACATGAAAAACACACTGCCTCCCATTCCTTTCCCTACCTCTTGATCTTCTCCTTCCTGGAGGGACGGTGTTCGGGGGCTTCAGACCGTTAATAAGTCTTTTTCCCCATTGCCTTTTCTTTCCTTTTCTTGTTCACCATAAGGACTGTGGGTTTTCACGCCCCATGTCCTTGTCTACCTGGAGAATCAAGGTCAGAAGCTCTGATAGACTCTTCTCATTGCCTCTCATGTTATAATTGACAATTAAGATAAAGGTCTTGGGAAGTGATGATAGGATGAGATATGTACGCAACTCATCTGGGAATTTAATCCCTAAGATGTCCAGGCATTCAATGTAGCCAATAAGATTGACTACATGAGGCCCAGCTGGTGCGGACTCTCCAAGCTTAGTTGTAAACAAAGCATTGGAGATCTTATACCTCTCTTGTCTCACCTTCTCTTGGTATAGATCCTTAAGGTGAGACATCATGCTATACGCGTCCATTTTTTCATGTTGCTTCAAGAGCTCATTGGACATGGCCGATAGCATGAAACACTAGACATCTGTGGCACCATCCATGTGTTTCATATAGAGAGATAATTCTTCATCACTGGCCTCTTTCCCAGGCACAACTGGAATAGGCTCTTCCAGCACATTCAATTTCTTTTCGTGGCGAAGAATGACCCGTAAATGCCTCTGCCATTCTTGGAAATTGGTGCTTGTGAGAACATTTTCCTTCTCGAGTATGGTTCACAATGATATGTTTGAAGTCATTTTCTTTTCATTTCTACAAATTAAGATGATAAAAAGTTTAGTACTTTATTACAAAACTGAGACAAATAAATTAATTAATACTTATTATTCTCCCACTATTTTATTGAAATCAAATATCCCTCGCCATTTATTTTGGAATATTCTATTGCCTGAATATTCTTGTGGCAAGGATCCATATTGCCCTTCGCATTACTCCAACTAGGTTTGGTCAAGCAACCTGAAGGGTTTTAGGTAGGCATTCCAAATTACAACTGCATTAACTCACAGCTCCTTGATCCACTGAGTGGACTCCCCAATCCTGAAATCCTTTTATTTTGGATTTCCTCAACTTTTGCCTCTTTTTCACACCAAGTCTTGTTGTGGCAGTCAACCCTTGATGTGAACCAAGTCAAGTCAACCCAAAACCTTGAATTATAATTCCCCGATAATTTAAAGCACCCCAACTAGGGTTGGTCAAGCACTTTGAACTATGGTTTGATTCCTACCAAGATTATGGAAGGCTATACCGACTTAATATTTATTTTGAGGGATTTTATCCTTATACGTAAATTTCCATTTTATTATATTTGATTACATTCTTATTAATATTAAGTGAGATATACTTAAGTGATTAACCATGTCTAAGATAATATTTACGTATAGTCTGGTTTTATTTTAGTTCCATCTTGCATGCTCATTTAATTCATTAATTGTGTGATCATGAAAACACACCCACAATAAATAAACCATGCAAATGACAAAAATAAAATAAATGGTATGATCATGAGCTTTTTATATTCGATATTTTATCTAGTGGTTGATAAACTAACCCAAGACCTAGGGGAGAAACACCTTGAACCTTTCGGGTTTGTGTTTACAGATTTCTACTTTTCAACCTTTGTATCTCCTTGGATTGGTTTCACCTTGGCTCCTGACTTGAGCCGCCTCCACTAGCTTGGGATCTCCATCCATTATATATTAATTTATCTCACACACAGGTGAGGGGTAAAAATGGGGTTTTACATAAAAGAATCCTTGGGCGTGCAGACCCTACATATTAATAAGGAGATGGCTCACATGCCGACAAATTTAATTTAAATAAATAAATTAAAAGAAACCATTCACATACAAAGGTCTAGGTATAGCTCATCATCATCCATACATGCAATGATATTTACGCATAAATAAAACTAGAATTCAATTCTTTAATCATTCTTGTTTAAGATAAATCATGCTTGAATTAATTAATTATCTTTAATTAATCAATCCTTTTATCTTAAACCCTTTTATGAACTTCCTTGAGATTCTCATCCATCATAATTTTAAACAAATAAATTCATTTAAAATTATCCTTGTACGTAACTTGTACCTTGGAGGAAACCCGGTGAATTCCCGTTCATTATGCCGATGATAAATTAAACACATATATATAAAACACCTATCACGTGTTGTGCCTCAGCTTTATGCATGCGCCATGGTACACGTCTCAAGGGTTTATATAATATAATAATAAATTTTAATAAATCTGCATAATTTGGGTGAGTACACGGTGTGTAGTTTCAACTACACGGTGTGTACTTTTCTACACCGTCCATCCGAAGTACATGCCTGGGGACAGAGCTTGTTAATGTACTTCAGAAATTTTTGGAGTACACGGCGTGTTATGTGGGACACATGCTATGTAGTTTCTGCATTACATGGTTTCTTGCCGGGCAAGCCGTGTACGGGGTACACGGCCCAAGCCTAACCTGAAGGGACTACACGCCGTGTTCATTGGATCACACAGCGTGTAATTCGGAAACCATGTGCCACCTGTTTCTGGTCGACACACGGTGTCTTAAATTCTTAGAAAGAATCCAATACATGGCCATATTTGGAAGATCAGTCAATGCATTAAACCTAGACTACATGGCATGTACTTCTGAATACACGTCGTGTATTCTGGTGTTGTACGATCAGAAACATTTGGCTCCTCCGGATGAGTTCCCCTATTTTATTTTAATCAAAATTAAAATAAAAATTCGTTTCTGTGAGGTGAACGAGAAATGAAGGAGGAGGAATAGATCTCGAGATTCAGATTTCTAGAACGATTAAACATGAATTTAAATAACTAAATTATTAAATGCTTAAATCACCAATGAAAAACTAAATAATTATAATCAATGATATAACCTCCCTCTGATACCACTTGTAGGTTCCGGGCGCAGCGGAAGTGCATTGGTGGGTTTTCCCTACTTTAATTTTAGTGTTAAACAATGTTCAATCCAAGATCTATCACAATATAAAATGCCAGATCTTCGAAATGGAACAAACTAAAAAGAAAATAAGATTCTGGGAACCATTGAGATAGGATCATCATATATTGGTTATAATTAATTTAATTAATTCACAAGAATTACCTCAGTGGAATTTTTTCTTCGTCGATGCCTTCGGTCATGATCATGTGATCTGTTGTTGCATTATAGAATCCAAGTATAGGATTCCTCTAGCGGTGATCCACACATGCTCCACGTATCTCTGGACGTTGCCGAAGGGATCTTCGGGTGCTAGCACGGAAGAACCTTCGCTTGAGATGTCTGCCTTTGACCACCTTGATCCGGTGGAGGATCTCACTCTTGTAACTTGAGGTCATTCTTGGTGTAATGGGAATTCATGATGCACCCAATGTATCCTACCTTGCTGCGAAGAGTGTGTCATCACAGTTTTCGTCAATACATCTAAGTGCGTGATTTGTAATACCCATTAATGATAATCTTAAAGTCTAAGGACCAATATACACTTCCGCAGATAGGAACATCCAATGACACTATGAAATGTGGATTTCCTACTGGCGGGTCTCGTTCTCATAATATCCTCCTGGATATTAGCAAGGGCACACACCATGAGAAGGTGCCTCAAAGTTTTATGAGTCCTCACCACTAATGACCTGTATTATTTATATCCCTCAAATAATATCATCCGTCCATAGAACATATATTCAAGAATAGTGTTATGGCACTTCTGGGTTCTCATCATAGTAGGGATCCGCTATGTCCCTTTAATGAAACAGCTGTCCTTGGGACATTATCTCATGCATTGTCACACAGAAGAAAAATCAATATGTGATAAGGATTTTATTAATTAATAAAGTACAAATTAGTTGGTTCTAGACCACCAAATCTGATATCACATAGTTTAAAATCGTGCTTTAAGGAAGGGACAATTTAAAGTCATGTGGGACTGTTCAATAAAAGTATTTCTTAAGGAATTTAGCATTGGTGGGAGGAGTAACACGCTCACCATCCATGGTGATTATGGAGTATGCACCAGTTGTGTAGACCTTGTGAATGATATTAGGTCCCTCCTATTCGAGTTCCAACTTTGGTGGATTCATTTCAGGTATCATCAGTGCTCTCAAGGCCAACACCATTTCACCATGTAAGAAATAGAAGAGGTGAACTTTCTTGTTGAAAGATCTAGCTATCTTTTTCTGATGCCTCTCTAGATTGTGCAGGGCAAAAATCCTGTTCGCATTGAATGCTTCTAATTCCTCCATGTGGATTTTGGATACTTTTTTGGGTGTCTTCTAATCATAGACAGCTATGCGCAATGAAGGAAACTTATTCTCGATGGGTAGGACTACCTCTATTTTGTACTGTAGGGAATTTTGGGTAACTTGAGTGGAATTGCGAGTCATAATTCAATAAGCCCATAGAGAATTGGAGTGTTTTTCTAGCCAACTCTTCTTGTTCTAACCAAACATCTTCTACATAATTTTATAGAGTGTTTTTGTTGAATGACTTGATCTTCCTATTTTCTTGAACAATATAGAGATAAGTATGATTAGAATGGATGTTGTACTTGGCATAAAACTTCTTCAGTTTGGCTGCTCAGAAGGTTGTGCAGTTATCGGTGAGGACGGCGTGAGGGACTCTGAATCGGTAGATTATATTGGATCTCACAATCTCAACGATATAACGGGCCTTGACTTCCTTGAGAGGAACTACCTCTACCCACTTAGAAAAAAAATTCTATAGCAGTCAGGATGAACCTGCACTGGCAAGCTGTCGCCGGTGTATAGGGTCCCACAACATCGAGTCCCCATACTGCAAAGGGCCAAGAGGGCATGGTAGTGTGGAGAGGTTCTAGATGTCGATAAACAAAATTAGCATGAATTTCGAATGCATGGCCCTTCCTGGAAAACTTGATGTATCCATGGATCATGGCGGGCCAAAAATATCCAAATCTCTGAATCTGGTGAGAGAAGTTTGGCCTTGTCTGATGAGCCCTGTAGGAACCAGCATGAAATTCCTACATGACTTGAGAAATCTCACCTCTTTGAATGAAACAAAGGATAATCCCATAAAACCAGCATCTATAGAGGATCTTCTAAGAACTGGGACCACTCTGGAGGGTGAACTGCAATGCGCATCATCAGATTCACTCACACTCAGCTCAATCTTCTGGGAGATTTCCATATGAATATACATGATAAACGGGGTCCTCTAGTCAGCAGTCACTACCAACACTACAGCAGGGGGACCTGTGAGTGCTGACATGGAAGCACCGGTGGTAAGGTGGCTCACCTGTGGGTTATCATCATCATCTGGAGTAACGAGAGTGATGACTCTCTGATGCACCACATGAATAATCAAATCATCCTAATCAGGCTCTACAAGAGATACGTCCAAGTTTTTCAAGGAATTGGATTGATCGTTATGTGAATGAGGTACATGAGTAACTTCTGTATTAGATGGGAATTGAACCATCAACTGTTGGGTACATCTAAAAATGGTATGAGCTCCATCTTCTTGGTAAAGTAGTCACCATTGATCTTCTTGATGACTAGTTTGGAGTTCCATTTCACATGTAAGTGGGGAACATTAATCTTGAGGGCCAGATCGAGACTAATAATGAGAGCCTAGTACTCTACCTCATTATTGGTACAGCCTTCTAACAACAGGAATGAATATAGTAGAATAGCTTTCATCGGCGTGTTGAAGATGATACCCAGGCCCACTCTTTTGAGTTTCATATCATTAATTTTTCTGCCTGTATGGCCTCGAGAAGCACCATCAAAGTTCATTTTCCAACATGGGATTTATTGATCTTTTTGAGAGGATTCCCTCATCTAGAAAATCAATATCCATAGACTGGTCTGAAAGAGATGGATGGATGGAAAGGAAGTCTACCAATGCCTATACCTTGATGTCCTTTGAGGGAATAAACTTAATGTCAAACTGTTGGAGGATCACTTCCCACTGAACTAAACATCCTGTAAACAAGGTGTGGTTCATAATTTACTTAATAGGATCCACTTGGGACACTAGTTGTATCTCATGGTGCTATAAGTAATGTAAAAATTTATGCACTACAAATATAAGCACAATGCAGTTCTTCTCGATAGAGGAATATATGGTCAATGTATCATGGAGCATGCAGATGAGATAGTATAAATTGTTATCTATTTTCTTTATTATTCTACTGGGAAAGAAGGGAGCTGAGAGATCATTCCATAGCGGTCAAGTAAAGGACCATTGGCATTCTAGAAAAGGGTGGCATCAGGACTGGAGGCTGTAAAAGGTATTTCTTGATTTCCTCAAAAGTATTCTGTCACTCCTCATCCCACTGATAATATATACCTTTCTTCATGAGTCAAGAAAAGGGATTACACTTTCCAACCAGATATGCGATGAATTAGCATATATAGGCTAAGTGTCCTTTAAATCCTTGTAGCTCCTGAATGTTGCTCGGAGGAGAAATCTGAGTGATGGCCTTGTTCTTATCTAGATCGATCTCAATAACTCTATATCTAACAATGAATCCAAGAATCTTTCCAGAGGTGACTCTGAAATAACAATGCAAGGGTTTCATCATCATATGGTGATATCGGAGGAAGCTGAACACTTTCTCGAGATCTTTTAGACGGTCCTAGTGTTGGTGATATTGGACCACCAGATCATCCATGTAGCATGTTAGGGTTGGTTTCCTCAAAACCAACTATTTTGTACTTTGATTACATAAATGTTCACTTATTATATATTGTTCATTGTTCTGCATGACTATAATATAATAATGTCCTGGAATATTTGTTGCATTAATAAGGTCATAGCAGATCCCCGCTATGATGAGAACCTTGAAATGCTATAACAATATTCTTAAATAAAGTTCTGCGGTTGGATGACATACTATGATAGGACACATAGTATACAGACCGTCATGTGCAAGTACTCGTAAGAAGACGAGACTCTCTCTCATGGATTTCACACTTGGTAATCTCCAAGATGGGAGATTATGAGAACAGACCCGCCAGTAGTAATTCTGCATGTCTTGGTGTCATCGAATATTGCTATCTGCGAGCCTGTGTAATGGTCCTTAGACTGGAAGATTATCATTAACACATGTCATGACTCACGCACTTAGATTTACTGAAGAAAACCATCATGCAGACAGTTGGCGGGAAGTAGGGTACATTGGGTGCATCACGAGTTACATGTTGTTAATGGATAAGTCGAGGAAGGATTTGTTCCTTCCATTTATGGAAGTTGATATCTCGACCCTTTGATTGAAATAGAACTGTCGCATTAAATTCCATGGCCATGGTGTAAACGACGAGTTTATTTCAGGTAGTCAAAGAACAACAGATCAAGCATATAGGTTTATGACACTTCCATGAAACCTTCTTGACGAGATATTGAGACAAAGGGATTAAATTACACAGTAAGAGTTCGTATGAGGTGATTTGTCAATGCGGCATCAACTTCTTTCTCTTGGGTTCCTTGACCCGTTTCTAGATATTAATCTTGGACTTTAGGCAAACCTGCCTAATGCCAACGAGAAAGAGGCCTAGAGGGTCACACACAAAGTGTATCCAAGTATCTCAAGTTGAATAAAGATTATTCCCGTACGTGGTTTAATAATTATTTAAGGAAGCCTAAGTTGTTTTAAATGATGGAGGAAAAATAAAATAAAACAAGTACACACTGTGTATTATTAAATGTACACACCGTGTAGTTTAATTTTGGAAAGGAAACGAATAAATCAAAAGAAGATATACACACCGTGTACATTTAATGTACACGCCGTGTAGTTTTCAATGAAAAACAAGTACACACCGTGTATTTATTCTTACACGCCGTGTAGTTTTTCCAGTCGGGATTTTGAGGATATAATATCATTTTATTAAATGATATTTATTATAATCAGCGTAAGCGCATGTCAAGGAATTAATTATTCGACATGGGGGTTTTATATAAAGAGTCAATGAAATAAATAAAATGCGTAATTCATTTATTTATTGTCATAACTCTATAACCCCACACACCCAATTATAAATATCCTCACAACCACAACTCTTTTCCGACACACAAGAGAATCGTTGTGCACAACATCTCTGGATAATTCTTTCAAGGCTGAAAAAACCTCTTCCTCCAAGAATGCTCTCAAGACTTAGAGAGATCCTCTTCCATCTGATCAAGAGGATCTAAGGCGGACAACGCAAACAAAGGCTTCTCCACGCTAGCACCCGGAGAATCCTTTGGCGACGTCCAGAGATACGAGGTACACGTGTGGATCACCGCTAGAGGAAGTCTACAATTGGCTTCTGCGACGCAACGATGGATCACATCGACAATGTGATTGATAACATCAACGAAGAAAGAACACCCAAAAGGTATTTCTTTATAATTAATTAATTTTATTATAATCAACCTGTAACGATCCTTGTTTGTGGTTCCGGTTCAAACCATCTTCTTTGTCTTTTTCTGTGATTCGATCTGTGGAGACTGGCGTTTATCGTCATATTGATCCCAGATTGATCATTGCTAATGAAAAAAAGACAAGTGGGCACATCCACCCACGCGCTTTTGCTGCACCTAGAACCTTCAAATGGTATCAGAGCGAGGTTACAACGTTGATTATAGTTATTTAATTTTCGTTGATAATTTACGCATTCATATTTGATTCAATTCGAAATAAATCGTTCTATAAATCTGAATTAATGAGATCTATTCTTCCTCCTTTGTTTCTCGATTCATATAACAGAAACGACCTTTTAGTTTTAATTTTTATTAAAATAAAAACAAGGAACTCATCCGGAGGAGCTGCTCTTTCTGTCTGTAAAACATGGGATTACAGGTCGTGTAATTAACACTACACGCCGTGTACTTAGGTTCAACGAACCGACACTGGTCCGCCAAACCACACCGTGTGAATTGATTATGCCTAAGTTTTAATCACGTCGTGTAGACCAAAATATAATGGCGGGTGGAAACCAGAATACATGGCGTGTATGTTGGAACAACACACCACGTTGCCCGTTCTGACCCAGGTGAAACTGTGTACAAAGATAAGCCGCGTACCGCATACACGGGATTGCTAAGCCGGTTACCACATAACAAGGAAGTAAACGCCGTGTATGATTCATCTACATGTCGTGTACTCTAAAATTTCCAAAGTACAGAAAACACGCCAAAGCCCCGGCGTGTACTTTGGATAATGGGTGAAAAGAAAAATACACGTCGTGTAATTATAAAATACACACCATGTACTTTCCATAAATGGAATTTCACCAGGTTTCCTCCAATGTACAAAGACCCATACAAGGAATATGGATGAGAAGAATATCAAGGAAATTCAGAAAGAAATTTAAGATAAAGAATTGATTAATTATAAGATCATAATTAATTGAATTCGAGGGCATCTTATCTTAAATAAAAGAATGATTAAAAGAATTTGAATTCTAAATATGCGTAAATTTCGTTGCATACTATGGATGATCATGAGCTAGAACAAAGACCCTTTGTATGTGTATGGTTTCATTTAAATTTATTTAATTTAAATTTGTTGGCCTGTGAGCCTTCTTCCAATTAAATGTAGGGCATGCGTTCCCATGGTTTATTTAATGTAAACCCATGTAATGGAGGATCTCCCATGCAAGAGGAGACGGTTCAAATCCAAAAGCCGAGGTGAAACCTACGCAAGAAGATACAAAGGTGGACAGGTGGGAGCTGCAAAACACAAACCATCAGGTTCAGGGTGTTTTCCCTAGGTCAGGGTTAGCTTATCAAAACCGCTAGATAAGCTAACCAAATAGAAGCTCATGATCATGCCATCTTATTTGATTTCTGTCTGATTGCATGGTTTATTTATTATTTTTGTGTTGTTGCGATCACATAATTAATAAAATGAACAAGCATGCAAAGATGGAATAAAATAAAAACTGGACTATGCATAAACATTATCGGAACATGGTTAATCACTTAAGAAGCATCACTTAATATTAACAAGCATGTGATAATGCAAAAATACGCATAAAGAATAAAATCCCTCAAATACCATATTAAGTCAGACCAAGCCTTCCGTTACTTGATTAAGGGCAAGACTCAATAAAACTATGTGTTTGACCAACCCTTGTTGGGACACTTACTTTTATAAAGGAAGCCCTTATGAAATGTTTCGTGTTGGCTTAACCATATTACATTAAGAGAAGTATCCCTTGCTAGACTTGATATAATATTGGAGGCAAGAGTTTAGGAAATACAAGTAAGGATTTCAGGATTGGGGAGTCCACTCAACAGATCAAGGAACTGTAAGCTCACAGTTGGCAAAGACCTGCCTACCTAAATACCTTCAAATAGCTTGACCAACCCTTGTTGGGGTTATGTGAAGGGAAATATAGATCCTTGACACTAGAATTTCAAAGAAACTGTACATTCTGAGTTCAATGGTGCGGCCCATTGGGACTTGATAAAATAGTGGGAGAATTAATAAAATATATTATTTCTCATAAAAATGTAATCAAGAAAGTACTAATAAATCTGCTCTTTTACATTATAGAATCAAGATGAAAAACTCATCAACCACTTTTTCTCTGCGATCAATTCTTGATAAATACAACATCATCACCGGTAGTAACTTTCAAGAATGGTTTAGGCACCTTTGGGTTGTCCTACGCCATGAACGAAAGTTTTATGTGCTGGAGTCCTCACTTCCTGATTCCCCTGCCCCAGTGGCGAGTGATGAAGATTTCCTAGTCTATGATCAACATTTGAATGACGCTCTCGACGTTCAATGTTTGATGTTGTCATCTATGTCTAGTGAGCTCATTAAGTCTCATGAAGACATGGATGCCTACAGCATGCTCGAGCACCTTTGTGGTCTATAACAGGAGAGAGAAAGACAGGAAAGGTTTGAGACCTCCAAGGATCTATTTCAGAGCAAGCTTGGAGAGGGTTCCCCAATTGGGCCTCATGTAGTCAAGCTCATTGGCTACATTGAGCGCTTGGAGGTTCTAGGGTTTAAACTCCCCGAAGAACTGGGCACTGATCTCATTCTTGCATCACTCCCCCAGAGCTTCTCAAACATTGTTGTGAACTTCAACATGAAAAACATTGAGAAGTCTCTGTCTGATCTTCTTATCCATATCCGCCAAGTGGACAATGACATGAAGCGTGAAAGGCCTTTTGTCCTCATGGTGAATAAAAGGAAAGGGAATGCGAAGATCTTTAATCCCAAATATTATTCAAGGCCTTCCAAGAAAAGGAATATCAAAGTGGAGGGAAAGGAATAGGATGTTGTTTGTTTCGCATGTGGCAAGAAGGGCCACTAGAAGAAAACCTGTACCCAGTCAAAGAAGCAAGGGGAAGCTTCAAGTGCGTTTGTTATCGAATGAAATCTATCTGTTTCTACTAATTGGGTATTAGATACTTCTTGTGGTGCTCATGTCTGTATCCAAATACAAGAACCAAGTAGATTCGGGAAGATTGATCGAGGGGAGGTAGATCTATGAGCAGCCAACAGAGCCAGACTTGTTGTTGTAGCTATCGGGGACTACCAACTCACATTGCCTACCGGGATGGTCTTGGTTTTGAAAGGATTTTATTATGTACCCTCTGTAACCCAAAACATTATTTCAGTATCCAGATTAGATACTGATGGATTCATCTTCATGTTTGGAAGTGGATGTTGCTATTTTTATAAAGATAGCATTTGTTTTGGTAGGGCACATTTATATAAAGACCTTTATGTGTTAGAATACACAAACCAAGTAATGTAAATCCATAACAAAGTTAATTCACATGACTCATACCACACCCAACTTTGGCATCACCAGCTAGGTCATGTCAATGAGAAACGTTTGACAAAATTACATCAAGATGGGTTTTTATATTCTTTCGAACTAAAACCACTTGGTGTATGTCATGCGTGTCTACAAGGGAAAATGACCAAAGCCCCATTTAGTGGGAAAGGTGAAAGATCTAAAGAGCTTCTATAATTAGTTCACACAGATGTGTGTGGACCATTTCCAGTTGAAGCAAGGGGTGGGTTCTCGTACTTCATAACTTTTACTGATGATTTTAGTAGATATGGATATATCTATTTAATGAGGTATAAGTCAGATTCTTTTGATCGGTTCAAAGAATACAAGAATGAAGTTGAGAACCAGCTTGGTATGAAGATTAAGAAACTCCGCTCAGACAGAGGAGGAGAATAACTTAATCAGGTCTTCATTGATTTCTTACGGGATTTTGGGATTTTATCTCAGCTCACTCCTCCTTACACACCGCAGTGGAATGGTGTAAGTGAAAGGAGGAACCGCACCCTGTTGGACATGGTAAGATCAATGATGATTCATGTGAGTCTTCCATTATCCTTTTGGGGATATGCATTACAAACAGCATCACACATACTAAACCAAGTACCAAATAAATCGATAAATGGTATTCCATACGAGTTATGGAGTGGACGCAAAGCCATGTTATCAAATTTACACATGTGGGGTATAGAAGCATTTTTTAAGGCCTATTCAGGTAACAAACTTGCACCCCGAGGCACAAAGTTTATCTTTATAGGATATCCCAAGAAAACAAGGCGATATTACCTATACGACCCCTCATACAAAAAGGTTACAGTGGCAAGACACGCCATATTCCTTGAGAGGGAGCACATCTCCAAAAGATATAGTGGGAGCGAGATAGACTTTGATGAAGTCGAGGCTCAATATACACATGAGTTGGTACAAGAACAGATTCCACAGAACCTTGTGGAAGAACAATCTATTCCAGAGACACAAGAACTGCGTAGGAGCACGAGAGAGGTGAGAGAACAGAACGATATGGTTTTCTTGTCAATGAGGATGGTGACTCATTATTGGTTGAAAATGATGATCCTCTTACCTACAAGGAAGCAGTTGAAGGCACAGAAATTTCCAAGTGGCAAGAAGCAATGAATTCTGAAATGGATTCCATGTACCAAAACCAGGTTTAGATTTTGGTAGATCCTCCAGTTGATGTAAAGCCTATTGGTAATAAATTGGTATTCAAGAAGAAACTGGACATGGAGGGGAAATTCATAACCTAAAAGGCACAACTGGTTGCAAAAGGTTTTAGACAGCGTCAAGGAATTGACTATGATGAAACCGTTTCACCGGTTGCAATGCTGAGGTCCATCAGAATCCTATTGGCCATTAATACTTACCATGACTATGAAATTTGGAAAATGGATGTCAAAACAGCTTTCGTTAATGAGAACCTCCAGGACAATGTCTACATGACACAACCTAAAGGGTTTGTGACTCCAAAGGATGCCAACAAGGTATGCAAGTTGCAGAAATCCATTTATGGATTAAAGCAGGCATCAAGGTCATGGAACATTCATTTTAATGAATCTGTTACAGAATTTGGCTTTGTTAAGAACGAATGTGAGCCTTGTGTCTAAAAAAGGATTAGTGGAAGTGCAGTCGTTTTCCTAATAGTATATGTTGATGCCATATTGCTAATTGGAAACGAAGTACCTGTCTTACAGTCAGTTAAGGAATGGTTGCATAAATTCTTCTCTATGAAAGACTTGGGTGAGGCGGCATATATTCTTGGGATGAAGATCCATCGTGATAGATCCAAGAGATTGTTGGGCCTGAGTCAAAGTACATACATTGACAATATACTGAAGAGATTCAGTATGGAACAGTCTAAGAGGGGATTGTTGCCAGTGTCACATGGCATTCATCTTTCCAAGAAAATGTGTCCTCAGACACATGAGGAAAGAAAGAGAATGGAAAGGATCCCTTACGCATCTGCGATTGGGTCAGTCATGTATGATATGCTATGTACGAGGCTAGATGTTGCTTACGCATTAAGTGTGGAAGGCAGATATAAAGCTGATCCAGGAGACCTCCATTGGATGGAATTCAAGACTATCCTTAAGTATTTGAGGCGTAATAAGGATATGTTATTGGTTTATGGAGGAGATGAGGAACTAGTCATCAGAGGACATGTAGATGCTAGTTTCCAGACTGATCAAGATTACATGAAGTCGCAGACTGGATACATCTTCAGTTTAAATGGAGGTGCAGTGAGATGGAAGAGCTCAAAAAAAAGTGTGGTGGAAGATTCTACAGTAGAGTCCGAGTATATCGCAACTTATGAGGCAGCTAAAGAAGCAGTATGGATGTGAAGCTTCGTCCAAGAGCCGGATGTTGTACCGAGCAGTAAAGATCCTATCACACTCTATTGTGATAATACTACTGCGGTGGCACTTGCAAAAGAGCCAAGGTCACATCAGCGGACAAAGCACATACTTCAGAAGTATCATCTCTTAAGGGATTTTTCTCAGAGAGGTGAAGTTGCAGTGAGTAGTATTTCCAC
Source organism: Viscum album (assembly GCA_963277665.1). Lineage (NCBI taxonomy): Eukaryota > Viridiplantae > Streptophyta > Magnoliopsida > Santalales > Viscaceae > Viscum > Viscum album. The sequence continues at coordinate 43,789 of CAUJRU010002492.1, forward strand.
GGAAGACAACATGGAGGACCCATTGACTAAAGCCTTGACTCAATAGAAACATGATCATCATGTGAGGTCTAGCGGACTAAAAGTAGTAGGTAATTGGCTCTAGTCTAAGTGGGAGTTTTTCAGGGTTGGTGTCCTCAGAACCAACTATTTTGTACTTTGATTACATAAATGTTCACTTATTATATATTGTTCATTGTTCTACATGACTATAATATAATAATTTCCTGGAATATTTCTTTCATTAATAAGGACATAGCAGATCCCCGCTATGATGAGAAACATGAAATGCTATAACAATATTCTTAAATAAAGTTATGCGGTTGGATGACATACTATGATAGGACACATAGTATACAGACTGTCATGTGCGAGTACTCGTAAGAAGACGAGACTCTCACTCATGGAGTTCGCACTTGGTAATCTCTAAGATGGGAGATTATGAGAACAGACCCGCCAGTAGTAATTCCGTATTTCTTGGTGTCATCGGATATTGCTATCTGCGAGCGTGTGTAATGGTCCTTAGACTGGAAGATTATCATTAACACATGTCAGGACTCGCGCAGTTAGATTTACTGACGAAAACCGTCACGTAGATAGTTGGTGGGAAGTAGGGTATGTTGGGTGCGTCACGAGTGACATGTTGTTAATGGATAAGTCGAGGAAGGATTTGTCCCTTCCATTTATGGAAGTTGATATCTCGGGTCTTTGATTGAAATAGAACTATCGCATTAAATTCCATGGCCATGGTGTAAACGATGAGTTTATTTCAGGTAGTCAAAGAATGAAGGATTAAGCATATAGGTTTATGACACTTCCATAAAACCTGCTTGATGAGATATTGAGACAAAGGGATTAAATTACACAGTAAGCGTTCGTATGAGGGGATACGTCAGTGCGGCATCAACTTCTTTCTCTTGGGTGCCTTGACCCATTGCTAGACAGTAATCTTGGACTTTAGGCAAAACTGCCTAATGCCAATGAGAAAGAGGACTAGAGGGTCACACACTAAGTGTATCCAAGTATCTCATGTTGAATAAAGATTATTCCTGTACGTGGTTTAATAATTATTCAATGAAGCCTAAGTTGTTTTAAATAATGGAGGAAAAATAAAATAAAACAAGTACACATTGTGTATTATTAAATGTACACGCCGTGTAGTTTTATTTTTGAAAGGAAATGAATAAATGAAAACAAGATATACATGCCATGTACATTTAATGTACACACTGTGTAGTTTCCAATGAAAAACAAGTACACGCCGTGTATTTATTATTACACGCCGTGTAGTTTTTTCGGTCAGGATTTTGAGGATATAATATCGTTTTATTAAATGATATTTATTATAATCACCGTGATCGCATGTCAAGGAATTAATTATTTGACATGGGGGTTTTAAATAAAGAGTCAATGAAATAAATAAAATGTGTAACACATTTATTTATTGTCATAACTCTATAACCCCACACACCCGATTATAAATATCCTCACAACCACAACTCTTTTACAACACACAAGAGAATCATTGTGCACAACATCTCTGGAGAATTCTTTCAAGGCTGAAAGAACCTCTTCCTCTAAGAACGCTCTCAAGACTGAGAGAGATCCTCTTCCATCGGATCAAGACGATCTAAGGCGGAAAACGCAAGCAAAGGCTTATCCCCGCTAGCACCCGAAGAATCCTTTGGCGACGTCCAGAGATACGAGGTACACGTGTGGATTGCCGCTAGAGGGAGTCTACACTTGGCTTCTGCAATGAAACGACAGATCACATCGATAACGTGATTGATAACATCAAAGAAGAAAGAACACCCAAAAGGTATTTCTTTATAATTAATTAAATTAATTATAATCAACCTTTAACGATCCTTGTTTGTGGTTCCGGGTCAAACCATCTTCTTTGTCTTTTTCTGTGATTCGATCCATGGAGAATGGCGTTTATCATCGTATTGATCCCGGATTGATCATTTCTAATGAAAAAAAGCCAAGTGGGCTCATCCACCCACGCGCTTCCACTACGCCCGGATCCTTCATAGCATTCTACCAATGTCCCAAGGATTTTCTTAAAGATGTGATGCATGGAATGCAGATAGGAGGAACCTATGTTCTTTAGACCATAGATAATTAACTAGTAGCAGAAAGTACCTTATGGTTCCCTAAAGGATGTAGACTCTTCATACTTTGGGGTCATTCAAATTTGATTATTCCCAAAATACCCATCCATGAAGGATAGATCCTCGAACCTAGTGGTGGCATCAATCAAAATTTTCTTCATAGGAAGGGGAAAGTCGTCCTTTGAGAAATGATGGTTGAGATCTTGAAAGTCGATGCAAACTCTGATCTGTCTGTTCTTTTACCTAGTAGGAACAATGTTAGCTAACCATCTAGGGTACTGGACCTCCTTGACGAAGTTGGCTATGATGATCTTATTAACCTTGTCCTCGACCATGGCACTATGAGAAGGGTGAATCTTCCTATGAGGTTGCTTGAACTTGTGATGATTTGTTGGAAGACCAAGGTGGTGGACGGTGACCTAAGGATCTTTCCATAGCATCTCGTCATAACTACAAGAGAATAAATCACGATGCTACTTCCGTAAATACACGTATTGTTGTTGTTCTTTAACATGCAAAGTGGTATTGATCAAGGTTGGTTTTGGATTCGTCTATTTACTGAGGTTCACCTATACCAATTCATCGACCGTGGTGGAGAAACCATCCTCAAATGTGGGAGAAGCATCCTCCAAAACCTTTTCTTCATTCATGAAAGATGGACCATCTGTGGGAGGTGGATCTTCCAAGTGGACAGATCCTAATAGAACACTCTCACCAACCTGAGCAGTGGTGGACACATCATTGGGGAGTTCATGTACTACTGACACCATAGTGATGAAAGATGTTGACCCGATCCCATCTAGCCTTCTACCCAAGGGGCTATGTTTGATGATATCAAAGAAATAGTGTTGCATCAGCTCGATCTGGTTTATCCCAACCTATCTAAACAAGAAAGTATGATGTATTTTCATTTCCATGGGGTGGAAATCCGGATACCTTATGGGTGTAGGGTCTTTGGGATCACCCAATTCTGATTTTTATTGGAATGTGAGGTGATCTAATGGTATTCCTTAGACTTAGTAATGTTCTTCCCCCTTGTTCTAGATACAAAAAATCATTTCCCCAATTCCGGGGTCATAGCCTCCAATCGGTGGATTGAACAAGTGTAGGCGTCATCCATGTCTATTGTTTCTGACGCTTTCGCCGGGGCGCGCGCACATCCGTCCGTGGAGGACGCGTGGCCTGTTGCCCCGCATTCCCTCTTTCCAAAGGCGGGCGGCATCCGTTCCTTGTTCAGGGACGTCTGCTCCTTGATCGAAACGGGATGATGGGATGTCAGTTCTTCCTCCTGTGTATTCCTCCTCAGAACTCATCACCTAGTCCGGGTCTCCCTTATAGATTTAATACGTAGTTCGTGAAACTCTTCCTAGTGCCCTGTTTCCATGGACGCCGGTTAATTACACTGCTTCTGTCGGGACATTCCAAAGGGTCCAGTCAGGGCAGCAACCTTCGGTCGGAGGAGTAGTCACGTTGAGGCATCAGTAGCGTGTCTGGATGTTGGGGTACCTGGAATGTCTGTCTGTTATCCTTGACCACAAGGCTTCTCGAGGGCGTGGAAGCCCGAGGCATCCCACATCGAGCGCGGGGAATTACATGTCATAGACACATATCTGAGGTTTTCCTCAGCTTCTCGTGTTCAACACAGGGTATGCCGCGAGTTTAACGTCTAGCGGAGACGGATCAACCCAACCAGAGCATTAGCTAGGATAGATCGGATTAAGGGATCCTCCTTGAAGGGATATCGATACCGAAGCCAGCATATGGGCGACTGTGGAAAAGAGCGTACTGACATGGTCTCACCAGGATAAGACGGTCCGGGCGAGAATCGGAACGGGTGGTGGGTTGATGAATGGAATGGAAGGAGAGTGAAATGGGACCATCGCAGGGGCGACGGTGAAGTTGGGCTTGAGCCTTGAAGAGGCTTCCTACGTATCCCCGTGGCAGGGAATCAAAGTCCGCGTACTTCGGGATGGTGCTGGTAAACCGACGTGATGGTGGACCTTGGTCCGATGGGCATCGTCAGCGTACTGACATGATGGTGGACCTTGGTCCAATGAAAGATGGGATTGAACCTCTGGGAGGATTCCTACGTACCATGACTTGACACGGATCAAAGTCCTCGTAGTTCGGGTTGTGGAATACAGTTTAACGTCATGCGGGACGGGGGTGAACCGACGTGAATGAGGTCGGAACGATCGGATGGTGGGTTTGAACCTCGTAGAGGCTTCCTACGTACCATGCCTTGACATGGATCAAAGACCTAGTAGTTCGGAAGGACTGATGGGTCGCAGTGGCTTACCACTGGACCGGAATGGGACCCGACGTGAATGAGCAGTGGGTGGTGGGCTTGAACCTCGTGGAGGTTTCCTACGTACCATGCCTTGACACGGATCAAAGAAATCGTAGTTAAAAAGGGTTCGCCGGTGAACCGACGTGAAAGTAGACCTTGGTCCACTATTGGTGGGCTTGAACCTCGTGGAGGCTTCCTACGTACCATGCCTTGGCATGGATCAAACTCCTCGTAGTTCAGGTGGGGATTTGTCGGTGGACCGAAGTGAAAGTAGACCTTGGTCCACTATTGGTGGGCTTGAACCTCGTGGAGGCTTCCTACGTACCATGCCTTGGCGTGGATCAAAGTCCTCGTAGTTCACTATGGGGGTTTGTCGGCGAACCGACGTGAAGGTAGACCTTTGTCCACTATTGGTGGGCTTGAACCTCGTGGAGGCTTCCTACGTACCATGCCTTGACATGGATCAAAGTCCTCGTAGTTCAGAATGGCTGAGTTGGGTCGCAATGGCTTACCACTGGACCAGAATGCAGTTTAACGTCGTGCTGGATGGGGGTGAGACCCGACGTGAAATGACGGGTGGGCTTGGACCTCATAGAGGCTTCCTACGTACCATGCCTTGACATGGATCAAAGACCTCGTAGTTCATAAGATGGGTGGTCAGGGTCGGTTCTCACTCTAAGCCCACGTGAGTCATGCTCGGTGTGAGAAACAAGAGGTTGCAAGGACCTGACGATCACGTCGTGAAGGGTGCGCCCGTGAGAAGCAAAAAGGGGCTTACGCGTTGGGCATCCCATGGTGTTGGGACTTACTCCAGGATGGAGGCCCATATGGGGGTGCCTCGTTCCCTATCACGTCCTCCACTGACCTTGGTAGTGGGGAAGTACAGAGATGCACGGGTGCAATCATCCATACCAAAGGTTAGGGGCTTATGCTCTGAGGCAGCCCTTCCCCTGCGAACATACACCACTCCAACAAGGAGGATCTCATTCCATTTGTGGAAGAGTTCCATTCCCGTGGAGACGAGTGGTGTAACGAATGTTCGAGCTGGGGGGACCCTTCGTGAGGGAGACGAGGTTGGGTCACAGTTTAACGTCATGTGTTGAGGACGTGGTGCTTGGCAGTTTAACGTCCTGCAGCTCGGACGAGGTGGGTTCACTCCACACCCCTAGGGCTTACATAACCAGTACCCTCTGGTCCTTGGGGAAGGGAAGGTACCGGTAAGGCCATGGTTAAGGGGGGTCGTGGAACGAACCATCGAGGGGTCCACGTTAGCGTGGCTATGCGAAGACGCAATAGCCGTTAGCATGCCTATGCGAATAAGCATTAGGCGAAGCAACGCTACGGGTGGTGTTGTCCATGGGACTTTGAAATCGCATCGTGCAAACTTAGAGGGTCGCACGGAAAGGGAAATCGCTAAGCAGAGGAGTGTGCTTTCCGAAATGGGGTGCCTTAGCCTTAGCATGGGGCGTAGGTGTGAGTGGGAGGTGCTTCGCGAAGTGGAACAGTGTTCGCGGAGCACTGCCTCGCAAAGAAGGGGTACCTCGCGAAGCAGGGTCCTGCAAAGCAATGTGCTTCGCGAAGTCGAGCGATCCTGCCTTAGCATAGGGATTACTCGTATGGGTTGGGTGTTTCACGAAGCACAAGTGCTCCGCGGCTGCCCGGGTTCCCTTGGGAATCCCCTTCCTTCGCGAATGCCCTTGGGCTTCGCGAAGGGCATCCCTCTCGGAAGAGGGGCTCAAAACGAGACAAAGCAGAGTCGTCTCGCGAAGTAGAAATACCTCGCGGAGCTCATGATTCCCGGGGCAAAGCGTGCTTTGCGATTCGGGAGAGGATAAGCCGAAAGGTCGGATTGTCCGTCCTCGGGACTCAGGGGGAGTCCAGTATTTATAGGGAAGGGGCGCCGAGAAGCAGGGCTCGCGCGCCGCCTATGGTGCTTCGCGGCGGCTCGTGAACGTCAAATGGGTTCGCGGAGGATTACCGCCTCTGGTGCTTCGCGACGGCTCGCGAACGTCAAATGGGTTCGCGGAGGATTACCACCTCTGGTGCTTCGCGGCGGCTCGCGAACGTCAAATGGGATCGCGGAGGATTACCGCCTTTGGTGCTTCGCGGCGGCTCGCGAACGTCAAATGGGTTCGCGGAGGATTACCGCCTCTGGTGCTTCGCGGCGGCTCACGAACGTCAAATGGGATCGCGGAGGATTACCGCCTCTGGTGCTTCGCGGCGGCTCGCGAACGTCAAATGGGTTCGCGGATGATTACCGCCTCTGGTGCTTCGCGGCGGCTCACGAACGTCAAATGGGATCGCGGAGGATTACCGCCTCTGGTGCTTCGCGGCGGATCCATAGTCGAGGGGCGCTTCGCGGCGGAGCTTCGCGACGGAGCTTCGCGCCGGAGCTTCGTGAGGCAGCGCGCCGACCTTTTTCGTTCCTTTCTTTCGGGCCCCATTTTTGGCGCCAACAAATGCCCCCCCCCCCCTCAGACTTGGAGCCATGGAGGGAAAAGGGTCTAAGTCTGAGGGATAATCGCCAAAATTGTCGGTGGTTCGCGAGGAGGCATCGCGAAGGGGGCCCGCGATGCTCGTCGGGGCCGCGGATCCGGACGCGCCGCGATGCTTCGCGCGGGTGAGGCACGCCGCGATGCTCCGGGGTCGTCGCCTATAAATAGGGGGTCCACCCTCTTTTGTCTTCACGTGCCTTCCTTGTCTTTTTGCGCTCTCGACTTCGCGAAGCTCCGCGTACTCCGCGACAGCCCTCCGCGAATCGAGCTTCGCGGCGAACCGCGGGTCTCCGACTCCGCGTCTGCGCTAGGCGAACTTTTTTCAGCCTTGGCCAGACTTCGCGCCTTGGTATCGCGACCGATCTTCGCGATTCCACTTCGCGGCTGAGCTTCGCGATTCAACTTCGCGGCTGAGCTTCGCGATCCAGGGGGGAAAAACGTTTCTGAGGGTCGGCATCAAAATGGCCCATCAAGAGGTTGTGCTGGGAGTGCTTGCAGATGCTGCTCGTCGGGATGAGATGGCCAACTGTCCCGGCTTGGGGGAAATGGTTCGGAGCCATTCAGACCACACTTCTCTGACAGATCTGCTGTCGGAAGGTCAGAAGGATTATCCGCAGTGCAAGAAACTGCCGTTGTACGGCTTCGGGGTGAGGGATGACGTCTTCATCCCTGAGGTGAGAAGGGATGAACCGGCTTGCTGGTTCAGGAGCACACCGTGCCAGCATCAATGGTTCAGGGCGGCCGATGGTCACGCGCTGGAGGACTCCACACCCATCACCGCTGACTGTCTCTACAATCATGTGAATGATATCGATGGGAAGCCACTGCAACCGGAGACGTCCCCTCCTCTCTACTGCACCATGCTGAAGGCGGCGCTGCAGGATCCGAAGAAGGTATGGTCCGATGAGTGGGACCTGCGCCAGGGCGGCAACTTTATCGATGACTTGGCCTGGGCCTACTGGGTAGGCGCCTCATGCGAGGAGTTCGAGGCCGAGCTGAGGAGAGTGGGATTGTATGAGGTGGCATGGGCCTCCCAGTTCCACATTTACCAACCAAAGCAGCTGATGCCGGAACTGCTGAGTAGATGGTCGTCCAGGACCAGCACTTTTCACCCTCATCATGGGGAGGTGGGCATTAGCCTGTGGGATGTCCACCAGGTTTCTGGGGTCCCGATCTTGGGGGCCATGTACGACGAGTTCCTCCCCGTTGCCAGCGCGTGGGGAGATGTGGAGCAAATGCCGCGACTGGCGTCAGCGCTGATGGCGCTTGTCCCTGGAGAGGACAAGGAGGCAGTGAGGGATGTCCACTTCAGAAGATGGTTCAAATGCTTCCTGAATTTCCCAGAGAATCAAGAGTTCCTTCCAAGGCCTCGAACTTGTCCGAGGGCAGCCCAGCGGGGCAAGGGGCACTCGTATTGGCGGGTCTTGTAGGACAGCCAATGGAAGACTTGGGGTTTCAGCATCAGCACCGAACAACAGCCAATAGTCAGGCTGGCGGCGTTCATTGTGGCTCTCATCTGTGGCTGGATCCTACCGGTGAGAGATACAAGCATGGGGGTACGGCCCATCTCGTTCATCATGGCGTCGCTGTTGGACATGGGGCAGCGGATCAACCTGGGGATCCCGATGCTCACCAAACTGTACAGAATGTTGCGGCATATTAGTGAGGTCAAGAAGCCGCCAAGAATATGCGGGCCCTTCCACCTCCTGTATGGGTGGATCGCAGCGCACATCAGGGGAATTTACGAGTATCTGAACCCCATCTCGCCACCCGGATCGGACTTTTGCCCCTCCATTCTGAACGCAGTTGGGAGCTTCCCATTCAAACTGGCTGTCCCGATGGTACTGAATCGGGTGTGGAGGGCGGATGAGTTCAATTTCCATCCCTTCCCGTTGCCTACGGGGATGCTTACTGATGACGGGCGAGGAATGGAAGAACATCGTGCTTACCTTCTGGCCTTCCGAGGTGGAGTTTTGGTGGCTCGGATAGATCGTGAGCCAATCTGCGAATCGTACACCCCGCATCGTTTTGCGAGGCAGTTCCGGTGCCTCCAACGGCTGACCCCGCGGGCCTACTGGGAGGTGCGCCACGAGGAGCACCCATGTGTGATGAGGAAGTTGTGGCTCATGTTCACACGGGAAGATGGGAAGATGCGGATTGCATTGCCTCCGTCCACCGCCGCCTTCGGATTAGTGAAGGAGTACACCATCAGTTGGGAGGATGCTTATCCGGGGGAGATGCTGAAGAAGCCAACGATCCGGGTTGGTGATGGTGGGCCTCCTCTATCTCGAGGTCGAGGTCGGAGGGCAGCTAGGGCCGCTCGCGGCAGCGGGGCTGCCATGGCGGCGAGACCCGCACCGGCCGAGGGTATGGCAGCAGTGGTGGATCCGGTGGTTCCGGAAGAGCAGGGCCATTCGGAGGGGCGGCCACCGAGGGGATTTCGTCAGAAACCCACTCAGGCTCCGGGGAAGCGGTTGCGTCACATCGACATGCCAGAAGATGCTATCTTTCCAGAAGCTTGGGACATTTGGGATGTCAACCGGCAATTCCTCAGCCCACCTGAGATGTGGGCCCATCTGAATCGCCTCGGGATGGAATTGTCGGGCATAGGCCCAGTTCGGGCTGGATTCATGGTGTCTCCGGCGGAGGCGGAGCAATACTTGAACGAGCTGGAGGATTACGTCCACTCCAGCGGTGTTCCTCGCCCAATAATGGATCAGGTGAGGGTACTGTTGAATCAGACGATGCCCCCACAGCTATCGGCTGCCGATCTGAGGGAGCGCTTCCCCTTGCCGGAGGAATCGGGGGACTCTTCTCAGGGGGATGAGGCTGGAGGAGGGAGCCCGTTGGAGGAGGGTGAGTTCGGAGACCGAAGCTCAGAATCCGACGACTTCGCGGAGGCTCTCGAGGTAGCATTCCGAACTTCTCTCCTTACGACCTGTTTTTGGGTCCCTATGGACTTCTCATCAATGTTTGAGCCATGCAGGAGGAACTTGTTCGTAGGCCTCGGTCTCACTCCTTGGCGGGTGATGATGCGGGACCTTTAGAACCCGTGCCTATGGCTGCGTCCAGTTCTGCGTCTGGTGGGACCAGGGGGCCTGAGGCGGCTCCTCTGGAATCTCCAGACCTTCCAACAGTATACGGGGGGCCTCGTCTCGGAGTCCCATCAGTACCGGCTCAGGAGCAGCGCTTGGAGGTCGATCTTCGTAAGTCTCCTCCACCGGTCTCCTCGTTGTCACATGTAGGCCATGCCAACTAACGTTTATGTCTCTTTTTGTCATACAGTTCTCCGAATGGCGTGGGCTGCTGCAGCGAGGCTGGTCGGGATGTCTGGCGGCGTCCCTCCCAGGGGCATGCCGGTGATGGTGGCGATAGTCCCTTCACCTCCTCAAGCTGCGGCGCACACCATCACTGGCGGGACCACCAGCAGGGCCGCACCTGAAGTCATCGAGGTGGACTCTGAGGAAGAGGATCAACCGGTCGGTCCCAGTCCTGTCGTGCCTGCGTCGGCGTCAGGTGTCGTACCAGACTCAACACCAGATGCAGATCCCGCTGAGGAATTCCTGCAGGCATATCCTGCGTACGAGCCTGCCAACCGCGCGGATTGGGACGAAACGGCCTCCGATGAGGAAGATAGCAGCATAGTTCGTCGCCGGTCGTGGAAGCTCATCACGCGCTTTATCAGGGACACTCCCCAAGCGCAATGGCTAGCCGAAATGGACAGACTCCGCTCGCGGTTGCGCGAACTGTGTGCCGGGGGAGTGGATTCCCAACACCCTCACGTGCTCATCCGAGACCTCATGGCTGAGAAGATCCGGGAGAATGATCGTGGGCTCAGCGTGGGATGGCAGTGGAGGAAGGCGACCAGCATTAGGAAGCTCCAGGAGGCTGAAGGCGAGGTCCAACAGATGCAGATCCGGGCCAACGAGCTTTCAGCCACTCTCGATGTGCAGTCTGAGCTGGTCTCACGATTGAAGGCCCAGCTGGCAGAGGATGAGGAGCATATGGGGCAGACCTCTGGAAGGATGGTTGCTGTCCACGCCGAGGTAGAAAGGTCCAGGGCCAGTGTTGACGAATTACGCCCCGCCGCTGCTGAAGAGGAGCGGGAGTTGAGTCAGCGGCAACAAGCTTTGGATGCCGCAAGTCAGCGGGTAGCGGAGCTGCAACGCTCTTTTGACGGGGTCAACCTGTCCATGGGGGAAGTCAACCCCCGAGTATTGTAACAAACCCGAAAGAAACTTTTATTAACACTTTTGTGCTTCAACTTTTTCTTTCTCCTTTGTTTTGAGTGTCGTGGCACGCACGATTTCCACTGTTGAATTTCCTTGTTACATCCCTACAATGTTTGCGGGACGTTTGATGACCATTCCCCGAGCCAGTCCAGATTCCCGAAAGATGGATAAGGCTTGATCGGAGGAGGAACTTCCAGGATAGCCGAATTACTGTTTCATCAACGTGCTCTTATGCACGACCGGGGCAATGCCAGGGGCACTGAAATCGGTCCAAACAGATGAAAATGGGAAGTGTGAATCACGAAACCCAAATTCAGAACACTGTGGGGATGGCGTGACAATAAAGGATAACCGTTAGCCGTGGCGGGAAAACGGTATCCCTACTGCATTAGCCTGAAATGGGGACAACAAATGAGCATCGAACGCTGACCATATTCGCAACGCGGGATTTTATCAATTTGTCGTCGATCAGTCTTTCGGGGCGTTGGCCCAGGACAGTTGGTGGACCATAGGTCAGACATCCATACTGTTAGGGGGTCCTTCCAGACATGACCCGTCTTTCGGAACGTTGGCCCAGGACGGTAGGTAAGCCGATGCGGCATGAGACCAGGCCGTTAGGGGGGTTCCTTCAGACATGAAAGAGGACGAGGGTCCGAATAAGGGGCACGCAAAGCGTGGAATATGGAGTGGTGGTTTGTTCAAACAGAATCCAACACTTCGGTAGTTGCACCACCGTGGTGGGAGTACGCCAGATGGGCGCATCGGTCTGATCATGGATCATTCTTTCTTCCAGATAGGGCCTCTCTGGTGAGGGGATCTGTCACTTCCCAATGGGATCTTGGGGCATCCTAAACTTGTTCATGGTAGAATCTCAATTACATAGTTCTCCCCAAGGGGTCAGTCCAGAGGGCTGGAAATGGGGAGGAACAAGATTTTGTGATTCCAGGGGCTGAACCCTAGGTGAAATGCCTGGGTGTCTCTACGTATCCCATGATGATGATGGGAATCAAGCCGTACGTAGTTCTGGAAATGCAGTTTAACATTGTGCGGGACGAGGAGCAGCCTGACCGTGTTGGTACACATCTTGCCAAAACTACTAAGCCCGCGTGAGTTGTGCTCGGTGCGGGAAACAAGCAGTAGTGGTGGGAATTTCCCGACACAAAAGGGGCAGGTTAGGGCAAAGGGACGCTCGGTGGATACCGGCCCAATGATACTAACACGATCATTTAGCGCACCTAGATGCGCGAAGAGGAATAGCCAAGTATGATGGAGTTCCACTTGAACATGAGGGAGTGGAAATGTGTGAATCATGACGCTCGAGATTCGGATCGCGATGATGGTGGCGTGACGATGGAGGATTACTGCTGACCATGTTCGCAACACAGCATCCTGTCGCGTTAGCCTAAAATGAGTAAAAACAAATGAGGGTCAACCATTGACCATGTTCGAAACACGGGACCATGTCACAAATGTTGTCAGATATCCGTAGGGACGTTGGCCCGAAACGATTGAAGGGCCCTTAGGTCCAGTATTCATGGAGAGCCCTTAAGATTAGTATCCACGTCGTCCGAGGGTCCTTTTGGATGTGGAAGAGTATGAGGATCCAAATAGCGAGCTCACGAAGCTTGGTCATGGGATGAGGGGAATGTCCCTGTGAAAATCCCACGCTTCGGGCTCTTTGTCAAAACACATCTGAATACGTCAATGAAACGTATTAGAGAGAGGGTGCAGATTCCTTTCCCTTGGGGAGATCTTAGTTTAGGGTCATAGAATTCGGACCATGGATGAGAAAAAGGGATCAGGGGACACATGACATCAAAACCTGACGTGAACGAGGACATAGTCCTGCTTACCATGCATTCTCTGAGGAAATGCTCGAGTCGAGGGACCGAACACAAGGGTTAGGCTGGGCCCGTGGGGAATCACCCGGGCGCTCCTACGTATCTCATAAGGATGAGAATCAAGCCATACGTAGTTCTGGAAGTGACATGGTAGGGTACCAGTGCCATGGGAAAAGGGATGTGTGGGTATAGCCCTTGCACTAAGAGAAGCGGAATTTGATGTATCTTGTTTGTTCTTTAAGGTGAATGGTTTTCTTTGTGAAGCGACCGGCCTAGAACAGTAGGTCGTGATGTCGCCACAAGAATCAAGCCGTGATGGTCGTTGACAAATGGCATGGCACGTGACCAATACCCAACGTGATGTCCTCTACAACGAGGTCACCACAATGCGGTGCTGTTTTTCATCATGGTGCCAGGACGATAATGTCACAGTTTAGGGTCGTATGATAGGACCGAGCATGCATTTTATCTTCATGTAGCGCAGACGTAGCAGAGACGATGCTAGGCGGGAAATGTGCGCAGTGTTATAAAACACAATTGACAGAGACATAATCCCACATCAAATTGTACGCCATCCGGAGAGGGAAACCATAGGCCAAGGGGCCTACACAGAGGTGAAACAGGGAGAGAGACTGGCTTCCTGAATGGGTTGTACCCGGAGACAGGGAATCTGGGCGGTCCTACGTATCCCATGAGGATGGGAATCAAGTTGGACGTGGTCTCGAATGGATCTTAGTTTATGGTCTTAGAGCTCGGACCATGGGAGACCCAAAGGACGCCAAATTGCAGCTTTGTCCCCCTAGCATGCAAAGTTGCACTGAGGGATAGTGCCAAAAGTGTCTAGATTCCATTTGGACATGATGGGGTGGAAAACGATGTGAATCATGCAACCAACATTCAAGGACTGAAGGAGCTGGCATGACGACAGAGGATTACTGCTGACCATGTTCGCAACACAGCATCCTGTCGCGTTAGCCTGAAATGAGGACTAACAAAACGAGCATCAACCGCTGACCATATTTGCAACGCGGGATTTTATCGATTTGTTGTCCAAAACCCTCGGGGGCGTTGGCCCGTGTCGGTAGGAGAGCCCTTGGGCGTAGTATCCAGGCTGTTATCGGGGGTCCCTCCGGGTGTGAAAAGTGATGGAAGTCCGAATGGAGGGGAACACGAAGCTTGACAAGCGGAAGGAACTTGATCAAGTTGAATCTGACACTCTTGGTCCTAGACCAGAGTACTCTTAATACATGGGTGAACCACTGCAAGGAGTCAAGGGACTCAACTTGAGGGTGATCGAGAGATGGGGCTGGACCCGAACCTTGGACATCCAGGTGGTCCTACGTATCCCATTAGGATGGGAATCAAGCCACACGTAGTTCTGAAGGGTGCCTTTTAATGTCATGAAGGATAGGGAACAGGAGGACTGAACATCAGAATGGGGGCGTGCGTGGTGCAGCTATTGCAAACCCGACGTGAATGAGGACGTAGTCCCTTATCACACCACGCAGTCCCGTAGTCGAGGTCCTAAAGGCAGAACTAGAAAGGCGGATTAGCTGGACTCAATCTGGACCCAAAGACAGGAGGTCTGGGCACTCCTACGCATTCCTTTAGGATGGGAGTCACACGTAGTTCCAGATGAGAATCTTATTTTAGGGTCTTAGAGCTCGGACCGTGGATGGTGACAACTCCCGAGTAAGCACAGATGTCAACCCAATCCCTAAGCCCACGTGAGATGAACTCGGTGTGGGAAACAAGGGGGGTATCCTCATCGCAATACTTGGGGGGAGCCAAACGGGAGTTGATAGAGAGCCCCGAAGGACACCTTCGATGCAGCTTGTTCTCCCAACGCGCGGACATGCACGGAGGAAAAGTACTGGGGGTTCTGAGATTCTACTCGAACATGGTGAAATGACGAAGGGTGTGAATCGTGTACCCGGCATTTGGGCTTAATGGGTTGGTGTGACGACAGAGGAAAACTGTTATCCATGACGGAAACACAGCGTCTGTATCGCGTTAGCCTGAGGTGGGAATAACAAACGAGCATCGACCGCTGACCATATTCGCAACACGGGATTTTATCGATTTGTTGTCCAAAACCCTGGGGGGCGTTGGCCCGTATCGGTAGGAGAGCCCTTGGGCGTAGTATCCAGGCCGTTCTTGGGGGTCCCTCTGGGTGTGGAAGATGGTGAAAGCCCTGATGCGGGGATACGCAAAGCCTAGAAAGCGGGTGCGGACGTGTCCGAGTAAATCTTGGCATTCCAGGTAATAAACTAGAGTACTCTTAAGCACATTGGTGAACCGCCGAAAAAAGGGATCGACGAAACAACTCAGTAGGGGGTGGGAGCATGGCGTGGTCATTACGAGATCGTCGTGAATGAGGACATAATCCCACACCACACCATATGATCCCCTCATGGAGGAAGGATAGGCTAAGGGGCCAAGATGGGATGAGGATTCCCGGGAGATGGGACTGGACCCGAATCTTGGACATCCAAGTGGTCCTACGTATCCCATTAGGATGGGAATCAAGTTGAACGTAGTTCTTGAAATGTAGTTTAACGTCATACTGGACGAGGAGGGGAGTAATATACTCCGAAACAAGGGAGGTGTGCGGTATGGTGAAGAAGCCGACGTGAATGAGGACGTAGTCCCACACCACACCATACACCCGGGGTAAGAGGGGACCTGGGTCGTGGCCCGGAAAGTCCAAGGGGCCTAAGGTCAAGCATCAGGCTGGGCCTCGTTAAGGGAGTTGTACGGTATGGTACATGATCCCGACGTGAATGAGGACGTAGTCCCACACCACACCGTACACTCCGGGTAAGAAGAGACCTAGGCTATGGCCCGGAAAGGCCAAGGGGCCTAAGGTCAGGCATCAGTCAGGAAGACCTAACTGGCTTGCAGTTTAACGTCTTACATGAGGACGGGGGGGCAGGGACCCAAGGAGGCCAAAGGGCCTGAGGCTGGGCCTCGTTAAGGGAGTTGTACGGTATGGTACATGATCCCGATGTGAATGAGGACATAGTCCTACATCACACCGTACACCCTTATGAAGAATCCTGGGTCGTGGCCCGGATCGCCAGCACCACCTGGGGGAAGTTTGTCACCTCAGGATGGGGCAGAATGAGTCACTGTTCTCGATGCCTGGGGCATCTCGGGGTGGACCCGAAGATCCAGGACACTGTTGACCATGTTCAAAACACAGCGTTCCTATGGTGATCCGCATGGGGGCAACAAATGAGCGTCGACCGCTGACCAAATTCGCAAAGCGGGACTTGTATCGATTTGTTGCTTGAAAACCCTCGGGGGCGTTGGCCCGTGTCGGTAGGAGAGCCCTTGGGAATTGTATCCAGGCCGTTCTTGGGGGTCCCTCTGGGTGTGAAAAATGACGGAATCCCAGTCAAGGAGTGGGTGAAGCTTAGTTTTATCCATCCACGAAAGGGGAAAACACCTCCAGGGGGAATGTGCAGCCAGGTCGAGGCTTTCTCGACGTGGTTCGGGGCAATAGTGTGCACCCTGCCATGTCTTGACCCGCGGGGAAGATTTTGGCTTTTGGGCTGGGCCAACGGACGAAATGTCCGGGCGTTCCTACGTATCTCATAAGGATGAGAATCAAGCCATACGTAGTTCTTGAGGTTCAGTTTAACGTCATGCGGGACGAGGGGAATTTCATTCAGGGAGGCGTACGGTATGGTACATGAGCCCAACGTGAGGACGTAGTCCTACACCGTACCGTACGATCCCGTAAGAGGGTAAGTCGGGGAGAAACGAGGGGGCCTGGGGCCAGACCGCGGTGGAGACGGGGCCAGGGGCCTAAGGAGGCCAAGGGGCCTGAGGCTAGGCCTCGGTCAGGAAGACCTGACTGGCTTTCATTTTAACGTCTTGCAGTGAGGACTGGGAGGTAGTTTAAGGTCATGCAGGACCAAGTCGCAGTTTAGAGTCGTGCAGGACCATCTCGCAGTTTAGAGTCGTGCAGGACCATCTCGCAGTTTAGGGTCGTGCAGGACCCTCTCGCAGTTTAGAGTCGTGCAGGACCATCTCGCAGTTTAGGGTCGTGCAGGACCATCTCGCACTTTAGGGTCGTGCAGGACCATCTCGCAGTTTAGGGTCGTGCAGAACCATCTCGCAGTTTAGGGTCGTGCAGGACCATCTCGTAGTTTAGGGTCGTGCAGGACCATCTCGCAGTTTAGGGTCGTGCAGGACCATCTCGCAGTTTAGGGTCGTGCATGACCATCTCGCAGTTTAGGGTCATGCAGGACCATCTCGCAGTTTAGGGTCGTGCAGGACCATCTCGCAGTTTAGGGTCGTGCAGGACCATCTCGCAGTTTAGGGTCGTGCAGGACCATCTCGCAGTTTAGGGTCGTGCAGGACCATCTCGCAGTTTAGGGTCGTGCAGGACCCTCTCGCAGTTTAGAGTCGTGCAGGACCATCTCGCAGTTTAGGGTCGTGCAGGACCATCTCACAGTTTAGGGTCGTGCAGGACCATCTCGCAGTTTAGGGTCGTGCAGGACCATCTCGCAGTTTAGGGTCGTGCAGGACCATCTCGCAGTTTAGGGTCGTGCAGGACCAATTTTTGCCCTAGGCAAAGTATCGCTTGATGAATTTGGCATTGGTGGGAGGGGTTATACGCTCTCCATCTGTGGTCACCAAGGAGTATGCTCCGTTGGGGTAAACCTTATGGATGATATAAGGCCCTTCCCATTTGGGTTCTAACTTGGGTGGTTTCCTACCGAGAATCATTGGCGCTCGAAGGGCCAGTACCAGGTCACCCTGTAGAAAAGAGCGGAGACGAACCTTCTTGTCAAAAGCTCTCACTATATTGTCCTAATGCCTTTCCAGATTGTGCAGGGCACGAAGCCGGTTCTCGTCCAGTGCCTCTAATTCAGCTAGACGGATCTCGGCTACCTCATCTGATGTCTGGTGATCATAAACTGCAGTGCGTAGCGACGGCAGCTGGATCTCAATGGGTAGGACAGCCTCAGCTCCATACACCGGGGAATATGGGGTCACCTGGGTAGAGTTGCGAGTCGTCGTCTGGTAAGCCAAGAGGGCGTTGGGGAGCTTGTCCAGCCAACTCTTCTTGTTCTGACCAACCATCTTCTGCAGAATGTTAGAGAGGGTCTTGTTGAACGCCTCGATCTGTCCATTCGCCTGCGCGTGGTAGCGGGAGGTATGGTTTGACCGGATGTCGTACTTAGCATACAATTTCTTCAATTCAACTGCTCAGAAGTTGGTGCCGTTGTCGGTGAGGACGGCGTGAGGGACTCCAAACCGGTGGATAATGTTGGAGCTCACAAAGTCAACGATGGAACGGGCCTTGACCTCTTTGAGCGGAACTGCTTCTGCCCACTTGGAGAAGAAATCTGTAGCAGTCAGGATGAACCTACACTGGCGGGCTGTTTCCGGTGGATACGGTCCCACTACATCAAGTCCCCATACCGCAAATGGCCAAGAGTACTTGGTGGGGTGGAGGGGTTCTGGCGGCCGATGCAAGAAGTTGGCGTGTACTTGGCACGCGTGGCATCTCTTGGCATATCCAATGCAATCGTGGATCATGGAGGGCCAGAAGTACCCTAACCTCCGGATTTGATGGGACAGTTTCGGCCCAGCTTGATGGGCGCCATAGGAACCGGCATGAACCTCTTTCATAACTTGAGGTATCTCTACTCCTTGGATTCAACGGAGGAGGACACCATCGAAACTCCGCTTATAGAGGATCTGCTCAAGACTGGGGCCGCTCTGGAGGGTGAATTGAAGTGCGCAGCGTCGGATTCGCTCGCGCTCGGCCCGGTCGTCCGGGAGCTGACCATTTTGGAGATACTCGAAAAAAGGTGCTCTCTAGTTGGGGGTGGTTTCAACCACTGCGTCTGACGAACCCGGGACTCCCGATATGGAGGGTCCGGCGGTGAGATGACTTACCCACAGGCTATCACGGTCCTCTTGGGTGACGGGAGCAATGACTCTCCGGTGGGCCACGTGTATGACCAAATCATCTTGCTCGGGTTCTGCGAGCGACGCGGCTAAGCCAGCCAGGGCGTCCGCTTGGCCATTCTGCGACCGTGGGACATGGGTAACCTCTGGCCGAGAAGAGAACTGGGCCATTAGGATGAGGGTGTACTCCAGCAACGGTGCAAGCTCTGGCTTCCTGACGACGTAGTCGCCATTAACATGTTTGATTACCAGCTCGGAATCTCCCTTCACATGTAGATGGGGAACATGGATCTCAAGGGCCAACTCGAGGCCGGTGATGAGAGCTTGGTACTCTTCCTCGTTGTTCGTACAACCTTCTGACAACAGGAACGAGTATGGCAGGACGGCTTGCGCCGGGGTAATGAAAACAATACCCAGACCCACTCTGTTGAGCTTGGGGTCGTTGAGCCTTCTACCGGTGGGACTCCGGGAGGCGCCATCGAAATGCATTTGCCAACACGGGACAACATGATCGACTGAGAGGATCGTCTCGTCGGGGAAGTCCAGGTCCGGGGATTGATCCGCGGGGGTTGGATGGGCAGCTAAAAAGTCTACCAACGCCTGTCCCTTAACGGCCTTTTGAGGCACGAACTTGATATCAAACTGCTGGAGAATCACCGCCCACCGTGCTAGTCGGCCAGTCAGCATGGGGCGGTTCAGGATGTACTTCAGCGGATCTACCCGAGAGATCAATTGCACCTCGTGGTGTTGCAGGTAGTGTCGCAACTTCTGCACGGCGAAGACGAGCGCAAGGCAGCTCTTTTCGATAGGGGAGTATCTGACCTCCATATCGAGAAGCATGCGACTGAGATAGTAGAGACTGTTCTCAGTGCCCTCGTTATTCTTCTGGGCGAGCAGCGCACCGAGGGATCTCTCTAGGGCGGTCATGTAAAGGACCAGTGGCTTTCCGGAGACGGGTGGCATCAAGACTGGAGGTTGGAGCAGATACTGCTTGATTTCCTCGAAGGCGATCCGACACTCCTCATCCCATTCGTAGGCAGCGCCTTTCTTCATGAGCTGGGAAAAGGGCTTACACTTTCCGGCCAGATTCGCAATGAATCGGCGTATATAGGCCAAGTGGCCTTGAAGGCCTCGGAGCTCTCGAATGTTGCTCGGGGGAGGCATTTGGCTGATGGCCTTGATCTTCTCCGGGTCGATCTCGATACCTCGGTATCTGACAACGAAGCCCAGAAACTTCCCAGAGGTGACTCTGAAGGCACACTTCAGCAGGTTCATCTTCAGGTGACGGGAACGGAGGAAACTGAACACTTTCTCAAGGTCTTTGAGATGGTCCTGGCGCTGGCATGATTTGACTACAAGTTCATCCACGTAGCATTCCACCAATGTCCCGAGAATCGGTTTGAATATGCGATGCATGGCCCTCTGATAAGTGGCACCTGCATTTTTCAAACCGAATGGCATTACCTGGTAGCAAAAGGTACCCTGGGGAGCCCTGAAGGCAGTGGACTCCTCATCTTCGGGGGCCATCCGGATTTGGTTATACCCGGAATACCCATCCATGAAAGAGAGGGCTTGGAACCTAGCTGTGGCGTCGATCAACAGCTCCGTTACTGGGAGTGGGAAGTCATCCTTTGGGCAGTGGCGATTGAGATCGCGGAAGTCGATGCAGACTCTGATCTGCCCATTCTTCTTCCTGACCGGCACAATGTTGGCGAGCCATTTGGGGTACTGGACCTCCTTAATGAAGTTGGATTTGATAAGCTTGTCAACTTTGGCCTCAACCATAGCACCATGAGAAGGGTGCATTTTCCTGGGAGGCTGCTTGAACCCACGGTGTTTTGTCGGGAGGCCCAGACGGTGGACGGCCACTTGGGGATCCAGCCCTGGCATCTCATCGTAACTCCAGGCAAACACATCACGGTGCTGTTTGAGGAAGTCTACGTACTGCTGCCGCTCCTCGAGGGACATGGCCGCACTGATCAATGTGGGTCTCGGATCTGCCTCGCTACCAAGGTTCACCTGTACCAGTTCATCAACCGTGGTAGAGATTCCTTCTTCAAAGGCTGGGGGAGCATCCTCCAAGTCTTCCTCCCCAGCCGTGGGGGGACTTCCCGCGACAGGAGATACTTCTGGGCTCTCGAAAGCCGAGGGGCAGCTGGTGTCGGCTTGGGTAGCAGCGGTCATCTCATCAGGAGACTCACTTGTCGTTGAGACCATAGCAATGAATGCATTTGATCCTATCCCATCTGGCCTCCGACCTAAGGGGCCACGCTTGATAATATCAAAGCAGTGGTGATGTGTCGGCCTGAGTCGGTTGATTCCAGCCCGGCGGAAGAGACACGTATGGCGCACCACCGTTGTCATGAGCTTGACGTCCCGGTACCGTACAGGGGTAGGAGGTTCCGGGATCACCTGAGCCTGGTTGATATAGGAGTACGAGGTGATTTTCCGCCGTCTCTTGGACACGGGAACAGGCCTTCCTTGCGTACCCGAAACAACAAAACATTGCCCCATGTCGGGGGTCTTGTCCTCCAACCGGTGGATCGGGAGGATGTAGGCGTCGTCCATGCTTGCCCAGGGATCACTTGTGATAGGGGCGGGCTCATCCTCGCTTACCAGGATTTTCTTGTCCTTTCTTTTGTAATAACCCGCATCTAGGTAGCGGGCCTCACAAGAAGCGAAAGGGGATGCGTCTCCTTGGAGCACGCCTACTCGACCATTGAGCGAGTACTTGAGGCACTGGTGATACGACGAGGGGACCGCTGCATGCAGATGGAGCCATGGCCTACCCATCAATGCGTTGTAGGCAGTATCCTGAGAAACAACCACGAACTCGGTGCTGGCAATCAAGCCACCGAACTGAGTCTTCAGACGGATCTTGCCGACTGGGGTTTGCTCTGTCCTGTCGTACCCCTAGATCCTGAGGTCAGAGGGAGTTAAATCACCTTCAGACAGACCCAGCTTTCGCAGCGTCCGGGTCGGAATTAGATTGATTCCAGGACCTGTGTCAACGAGGCAGCGACAGACTTCCACACCGTTAAAGTGGCCAGTGATATACAGCGGGCGAATGTGCCCCCGTATGGGAGGGTCCTCATCTTCACCGGAGAACGAGATAACCACCTGACATTCGGCGTTTTCGATCGTCTCGGTATGGAAGGATTCCGCAGCTGCTACCTCCGTCTCGAACTGGAGGGGGCTCCTCAGGGCCTCGACAAGTGTCTCGCGCATCTCGGATGACAGGCGCAGGGCCTCAAGGATGGAGAGCCTCGCCGGAATGCCGACCAGGTGCTTTAGGACATCATACTTGCGTGCCAAACGCGAACCTCTGCTTACAGGGGGTTTTTCGGCATTTGGAGGCATAGCGGGTCCTGCCGGTTGAACTGGCGGTCGGCTAGCACTGGGTACATCCTGCTGCCTGCTAGTAGAAGCCTGGAGAGTGGTCGCCGGGCTAGGATCGGGCAGCAGAAGCTGGCATGTAGCCGGGCAAGACTGACTATGATATGGACGAGGCAGCTCCCCCCGATCCAGTAGCACGAACGACGGTGGATGCAGAGCCGAGGGTGTTGGATGGGTTTGCGCGTGCTGAGATCTGCGTTGAGCCTGCTGCCTGGTCTCTGCAGCGTGCACGTCTTGGCCACAAGTGCCTGCTGACGTGCCTCGATGACCGACACGATTGCGATTCCGCTGACGTTGACGTCGGCTGGAAATGTTGGGGAGGTCTGCCTGGGGTTCCCCCTCGTCGGGGGTCATATAGGGCTTTACCAGCTCCACGATGTTAACCGAAGCATACCCTTGACTGTCACTCGAAGAGTCATCCACCGCTGGGCGGATTCTGGGAGGAATCCCCATTTCGGGAGGCATAAAGTCGCCGAGACTGTGGGACGACGACGGCACTGGCGTTGTACGTTGCTTCTTCTTGCGTCGCCGCTGCTTGCCCTTTTGGGCAGAGGTCGACTGTGAAGATGATGCGGAGGCACGGGCTGCTTCTTCTGAAGGTTCCGACTGCTTCAGGCACGCTCGGATGATACCCTGGGCATGGACAACAGTTTTTCGATCCATCCAGTCGTCATATTTTTGAGATCCGCGGCTAGAGACCTGCTGCCACTCACCTTCGCTGTCGCTGCCGATTTCTGATCCTGCAAAGACGCCTGCCACTTGCGCTGGTGCTGGGGCCAACTTGACTATGTTGTTGTTGACCTAGTCCTGAAGCCAGTCCTTAAACACATAGCATCGCTTGAGGGTGTGTCCCAGGATCTGATGATAAGGGCAGTAGTTGGGGTGATCGGTGAGATGCGCCTCTGCCGGCCTTCTGCACTCAGGCAGACGCACAATCCCTTGCTCTAGAGCACTTCGGAAGTAGCCAGGGACCTTATTTTCGTTGAACAAATAGGTCTGGTACCTTCTTTCCGGATAGGGGGCCCTGGGGGCCTGGTCCTGTCGAGGGACCGTAGGGGCCTGCCGAGGAGGCGGCGCCTGGTTGTCTCGCCTAGGTGGCGGTGGCGCGTTGCGCGGGGGAACCTGTCGGTTCTGAGGCGGTTGCTGCTGGGCGGGAGCCTGTGCTTGAGGTGGAGGACCTCTGCGGGGTTGCGGGGGTGGTACCGCCGGTAGCAATTCCAGCCGCCTCTGGGCTTCTATTTGAGCCACCGCGGAGGGTTCAGCCCTGGCGGCCCTCCTGGCTGGGATAATAGGGGGCAGCAAATGTGCCTGACCAGCCTGTTGCAGGGCTTCCTCGAGGCGCTGGGCCTTATCCGAGAAATCTCTGAACCCTCCAGGGTAGTTCTGGGTAATTAGGGAGGGTACCAGCTCTGTCTTGACGTTCCCCACACACATCGTCAATAATTTCTCCTGAGTCAGTGGCATATCGAGGGAATACGTAAGTCCTTTCCACCGGGCGATGAAATCTGCAACCCGCTCATCAGGCCTCTGTTTGCACTTGAAGAGGTCCGCAATGCTGGTCTTTCACGTGGTGGAGCTGAACTGGTATAAGAAATGCCGGCGAAGATCCTCCCTACCGGTCACTGATCCGATAGGGAGCTGGTTGTACCAGACGAATGCCGGACCTTCCAATGTTTGTACAAAACATCGGAGCTTAGTGGATTCTTGCTGAGCCGGGGTCCCCAGCATGGGGCCACACCTGGAAGAGAAATGGGCCAAGTGCTGGAGCGGGTCCCCTGTCCCGTTAAAAGGCAAGAAAGTGGGGTTCCCAAAACCCGGAGGCGCGGGCATATCATCCACCCACGCGGGATAAGGCTTGCCATCCGGTGGGACTGCAACCTGCCGCGTTTCCAACGCTTCGAGGTGGGCTGTGAGTGCCGCAATAAGGTCATCCCGATGGGGGTCCCTGTCTTGACGGGGATCCCTAACCACCAGTGCATTACCAGGTTCTTCAACATGGTAGACTGCCTCGGCCGCTCGTGGATCAACTGGCGGAACGACTTGCGGGGCGATTGGGGGAACCCGGACTGGGCTCTTCGGATTGCCCCATCGCTCGGGGGGGTTTGGCGAAACGTATCACGTCCTCTTGCCATACGTTTCGGCTTCCGCCCTGTCTGCGGCAGTAGCATGATCAGGGTTGCCCGGAGGCATCTCACCGGGGGGAAATTGTTCCTGCCCCTGCTGCCCCGGCCTGGGATTACCATAGTCGGGTCGCCGCTCTACGGCGCGCTCAGCCAAGAGTTCGTCAACCAGCCTCTTTTGCTCAGCAAGCTGCTGGAATAATGCGGCCTTCACAGGATCCTCATCCGTTTTCTGCACAGAAGCGGACGGGTCGGAGTGCTTGATGGTTCCGACGTGCTCTTTACCTTTGCCGGTGTTTCGACTGAGTACTAGTGACTTTGTGGGTGCGGGCAGGCCTAGCAGGTTCCTCTGCTGACGGGTGACTCTCCCTGATGGGTCGAGTAGTGGCGGTGCGCCCTCTGGGGGGAAGTCTCCATCAAGGAGCTCCAGTTCATCTTCCCTGTCCACAATGTCGGCCATGTGGACCGCGATTCCTCTCGAGGGCATGTCCTCGATGTCGCATAGCGAATCGGGTTGTCGTCGAATAGGATCGAACAGAAGGGCAGCATAGTGTCCCCAAACACGGACTTGCACATGGGGGGTGGCCTCCCTGACGATCTTGCGGAGTGCTTTGAAACTCTGAATGCATTTTTGTTGGAGGGCACTCTGGTGACCTGGTGACTCGGGGTGCTGGGCTACAAGGAGCGCCGCTGCATCGATCAGGCGACACTGTTTTCCAATCTCCTCGAAGTGCTCTCGACTCCTGGGGTATACTACCCGTTCACAGCGGAGGCGGAAGTGCGTCGCCCATAGGGTTCGACAAAAGCATCCCACTTCTTCAGGGGTAAGCGACTCAGGTACGCGGAAATTCAGCGCCGCCGTGGGCCAGAACTTCTCTGGGAAGTAGTCCGCTGCAAGAATACT
The DNA here is from genome assembly GCA_963277665.1 of Viscum album. Taxonomy (NCBI): domain Eukaryota; kingdom Viridiplantae; phylum Streptophyta; class Magnoliopsida; order Santalales; family Viscaceae; genus Viscum; species Viscum album. Next base: position 69,109 of record CAUJRU010002492.1, read on the forward strand.
CCAGAAGCTCCTGGGTTCGTCCTCGGGGTTCGGCCCTGCATTACCCCACTCATCAACCGGGGGCGGCTGAGGGACCGGTAGCGGTACCGAGGCGGACCTCTGGGATAGCAAACTCGGTGGTCGAGAATACGGAGAGCGAGCAGACTGGCCACCGAATTCTGGGCCTTCCTCTGAAGAGCGAGATGACCTGACCACAATGTCACGATAGGACGGGCTAACAGCCACTGCTTCGGGTATGGGAATTGCCATTACCGGTGCCTGGTCATGTCGTTGCTCTACCACCGTTGACCCCCAAAATAGCTCCTCGTGATCTCGAGTAGAGGTAGAGGGCGCTTCGGGTGACGATGGCAGTGACTGCGCGGTCGAAACCTGCGAAGTTCTCAGAATCTCTTCCTCCTGGATGTATCTGCGGAGGGAGATGGGGATTCGGTGGACCTCATGTTTTGGGAGAACGAGGATGACGCGTCTGGTTCCCGCCCCGTTCCTTGATACGGAGGAACTGGGAGAAGGTTCCATCGCTGAATCGTATTCTGCTTCCGAATCAGAGAAGCGGGCAGGTTTGATCTCCACCTGGGCCTTCCCAGGATTCTTCTTGCAGCGGTGACGACCCACTCTTCTGCCCCTGTGTGGTTCTTCAGGACAGGGTTGATCCCTATCAGGCAGCCTCGGGGCAGCGCTGGCGCCGTGGTGGAGAGGGTCCCCACTCGAGATAGCCGGGGTGCGAGGGGCACCAGGGAAAATGTCGAAGGGCACATGGGGAGGGCCTCCACGAACACCCATGTAGGCGGAGCCTCTGTTGGGATTAGCAGGAGCATGGGGAGGACCTCCATGATCAATGCGGGCGGAGCGAGGCTGACCTTCACTCCATGAGTTTCTGGGGCGAGGAGGACCTTCGCCAGTCGCAGAAAGGACGTAGGGGGGACCCCCACGTTGAAGAAGGACCGGATGGACAGTGCCTTCAGAAGAATGGACTCCATACCCTGCACAGCGGGCGCGGGAAACGTTTCCGCGCTGAGCGTCACCGCCGCGGGGCAGGTCTTCCTACAGAATGGGGCTAGCAAGAGGCATGCCTCCATGACGATCCTCGGAGCGGGGAAGGCCCACGCTCTGTGGAGTAGTGGTACGGGGAGGACCTTCGTACGGGGTGGCATTACCACGGGTTAGCTCGCGGCGATCACCACTTGGGCCTGCAACCCGTAGAGTCAACCCAGCCTGCCCGTGGGGCCGTTGGGGTCTCGATCCTGGTTGGGTGAAGGATTGCCCCTGCTCAATGTATGCGGGGGCTTCATGATGCACGTCGGCGGTGGCTCGGGCCACTATAGCTGTCGACGTGGATGCGCCTAGGCGAGCGTCCTCAGCCCGGGCCCGACGCTGACGTCAGGTCAGGAGGGCCGGTGCAGGTGGTGCAAGGACGTAGTATGCCTGTTCTTCCCGTGCGGCCGGACGGCGGCGCTGATGCGGCCGGACGGGAGCTCTCGCCTGGGGCCCCCGGGTCGGGGCCCTGAGCGGACTGAGCCGGATAGCGCCCGCCTCTTCAGCGTAAGGCGAGGAGTCGTCAAGGTGTTCCGGGGATAGGCTCCCGAAACGGTTGAATGTCGGGGTGGGGAGCAGGGGCTCCCTGCGTGGCCTGTTAGGGCGGCGTTGACGGCGGGGCCTGGAGGCCTCCAGGTCCAAGCGGGCCATATCCCTGGTCGGGATGACCCCTTCCTCCTCGTACCTGCGCACGAGGCTGTTGATCACCCTTCGTTGGATGACCTCTGATGGGGAAAGGGGATGTGGACGTCCCGTATTCCGTGACGTGGCAGCCGTCGTGGCGGTAGTGGCGCCATGTGGGGTGGTCGTCGTGGTGTTGCCCCTGCCCCTGCGTGGGCGAGGAGCGGATGGTGATCGCATCTCTGAAATAGCAACCTGGTTCCTGGAAAATGAAGGGATCAACTCATCAGTACTGAGGGGAAAAGTATTGACAGCTAGTGCCCCAGCATTCTTCCATCCTCCATGTCTGTGAGAAGGATCCATGCCAACACGCTGCAGAGCGGAGTGCCCCACGTTCTACTACCCCGACTTCCGGTGAGTCTCACGACAGGCCCGCTATTTGCTTGGCGGGACCAGGCAGCGGATATCTGGATCCGGTTACACGTCAATCTACTGGTGTCTAGAACGCTACACATCTCCATACTGAGGAGAAGAATTTCACGTCGGGTTCACTATTTCTATTTCTGACGCTTTCGCCGGGGCGCGCACACATCCATCCGTGGAGGACGCGCGGCCTGTTGCCCCGCATTCCCGCTTTCCAAAGGCGGGCGGCATCCGTTCCTTGTTCAGGGACATCTGCTCCTTGATCGAAACAGGATTATGGGATGTTGGTTCTTCCTCCTGTGGATTCCTCCTCAGAACTCATCACCTAGTCTGGGTCTCCCTTATAGATTTAATATGTAGTTCGTGAAACTCTTCCCAGTGCCATGTTTCCATGGATACCGGTTAATTACACTGCTTCTGTCGGGACATTCCAAAGGGTCCAGTCAGGGCAGCAACCTTCGGTCGGGGGAGTAGTCACGTTGAGGCATCAGTAGCGTGTCTGGATGCTGGGGTACCTGGCATGTCTGTCTGTTATCCTTGACCACAAGGCTTCTCGAGGGCGTGGAAGCCCGAGGCATCCCACATCGAGCACGGGGAATTACATGTCATAGACACATATCTGAGGTTTTCCTCAGCTTTCCGTGTTCAACACAGGGTATGCCGTGAGTTTAACGTCTAGCGGAGACGGATCAACCCAACCAGAGCATTAGCTAGGATAGATCGGATTGAGGGATCCTCCTTGAAGGGATATCGATACCGAAGCCAGCCTATGGGCGACAGTGGAAAAGAGCGTACCGACATGGTCTCACCGGGATAAGACGGTCCGGGCGAGAATCAGAACGGTTGGTGGGTTGATGAATGGAATGGAAGGAGAGTGAAATGGGACCATCGCAGGGGCGACGGTGAAGTTGGGCTTGAGCCTTGAAGAGGCTTCCTACGTATCCCCGTGGCAGGGAATCAAAGTCCGCGTAGTTCGGGATGGTGCCGGTAAACCGACGTGATGGTGGACCTTGGTCCGATGGGCATTGTCAGCATACCAACATGAGGGTGGACCTTGGTCCAATGAAAGATGGGCTTGAACCTCTGGGAGGATTCCTACGTACCATGCCTTGACATGGATCAAAGTCCTCGTAGTTTGGGTTGTGGAATACAGTTTAACGTCATGCGGGACGGGGGTGAACCGGTGTGAATGAGGTCGGAACGACCGGATGGTGGGTTTGAACCTCGTTGAGGCTTCCTACGTACCATGCCTTGACATGGATCAAAGACCTCGTAGTTCGGAATGGCTAATGGGTCGCAGTGGCTTACCACTGGACCGGAATGGGACCCGACATGAATGAGCAGCGGGTGGTGGGCTTGAACCTCGTGGAGGTTTCCTACGTACCATGCCCTGACATGGATCGAAGACCTCGTAGTTCAAAAGGGTTTGCCGGTGAACCGACGTGAAAGTTGACCTTGGTCCACTATTGGTGGGCTTGAACCTCGTGGAGGATTCCTACGTACCATGCCTTGGCGTGGATCAAAATCCTCGTAGTTCAGGTAGGGATTTTTCGGTGGACCGACGTGAAAGTAGACCTTGGTCCACTATTGGTGGGCTTTAACCTCGTGGAGGCTTCCTACGTACCATGCCTTGGCGTGGATCAAAGTCCTCGTAGTTCACTATGGGGGTTTGTCGGCGAACCGACGTGAAGGTAGACCTTTGTCCACTATTGGTGGGCTTGAACCTCGTGGAGGCTTCCTACGTACCATGCCTTGACATGGATCAAAGTCCTCGTAGTTCGTAATGGCTGAGTTGGGTCCCAATGTCTTACCACTGGACTAGAATGCAGTTTAACGTCGTGCTGGACGGGGGTGAGACCCGATGTGAAATGACGGGTGGGCTTGGACCTCATAGAGGCTTCCTACGTACCATGCCTTGACATGGATCAAAGACCTCGTAGTTTAGGATATGGGTGGTCAGGGTCGGTGCTCACTCTAAGCCCACGTGAGTCATGCTCGGTGTGAGAAACAAGAGGTTACAAGGACCTGACGATCACGTCGCGAAGGGTGCGTCCATGAGAAGCAAAAAGGGGCTTACGCGTTGGGCGGCCCATGGTGTTGGGACTTACTCTAGGATGGAGGCCCATATGGGGGTGCCTCGTTCCCTATCACGTCCTCCACTGACCTTGGTAGTGGGGAAGTACAGAGATGCACAGGTGCAATCATCCGTACCAAAGGTTAGGGTCTTATGCTCTGAGGCAGCCCTTCCCCTGCGAACATACACCACTCCAACAAGGAGGATCTCATTCCATGTGTTGAAGAGTTCCATTCCCATGGAGAGGAGTAGTGTAACGAATGTTCAAGTTGGGGGGACCCTTCGTGAGGGAGACGAGGTTGGGTCACAGTTTAACGTCATGTGTTGAGGACGTGGTGCTTGGCAGTTTAACGTCCTGCAGCTCGGACGAGGTGGGTTCACTCCACACCCCTAGGGCTTACATAACCGATACCCTCTGGTCCTTGGGGAAGGGAAGGTGCCGGTAAGGCCATGGTTAAGGGGGGTCGTGGAACGAACCATCGAGGGGTCCACGTTAGCGTGGCTATGCGAAGAAGCAATAGCCGTTAGTGTGCCTATGCGAAGAAGCATTAGGCGAAGCAACGCTACGGGTGGTGTTGTCCATGGGACTTTGAAATCGCATCGTGCAAACTTGGAGGGTCGCACGGAAAGGGGAATCGCTAAGAAGAGGAGTGTGCTTTGCGAAATGGGGTGCCTTAGCCTTAGCATGGGGCGTAGGTGTGAGTGGGAGGTGCTTTGTGAAGTGGAATAGTGTTCGCGGAGCACTGCCTCGCGATGAAGGGGTACCTCACGAAGCAGGGTCCTGCAAAGCAATGTGCTTCGCGAAGTGGAGCGATCCTTCCTTAGCATAGGGAATACTCGTATGGGTTGGGTGTTTCGCGAAGCACAAGTGCTCCGCGGCTTCCCGGGTTCCCTTGGGAATCACCTTCCTTCGCGAATGCCCTTGGGCTTCGCGAAGGGAATCCCTCTCGGAAGAGGGGCTCAAAACGAGACAAAGCAGAGTCGTCTCACGAAGTAGAGATACCTCACGGAGCTCATGATTCCCGGGGAAAAGCATGCTTCGCGATTCGGGAGAGGAGAAGCCGATAGGTCGGATTGTCCATCCTCGGGAATCAGGGGGAGTCCAGTATTTATAGGGAAGGGGCGCCGCGAAGCAGGGCTCGCGCACCGCCTCTGGTGCTTCGCGGCGGCTCGCGAACGTCAAATGGGTTCGCGGAGGATTACCACCTCTGGTGCTTCGCGGCGGCTCCCGAACGTCAAATGGGTTCGCGGAGGATTACCGCCTCTGGTGCTTCGCGGCGGCTCCCGAACTTCAAATGGGATCACGGAGGATTACCGCCTCTGGTGCTTCCCGGCGGCTCGCGAACGTCAAATGGGTTCGCGGAGGATTACCGCCTCTGGTGCTTCGCGGCGGCTCGCGAACGTCAAATGGGGTCGCAGAGGATTACCGCCTCTAGTGCTTTGCGGCGGCTCACGAACGTCAAATGAGTTCGCGGAGGATTACCACCTCTGGTGCTTCACGGCGGCTCGCGAACGTCAAATGGGATCGCGGAGGATTACCGCCTCTGGTGCTTCGCGGTGGCTCCATGGTCGGGGGGCGCTTCGCGGCGGAGCTTCGCACCGGAGCTTCGCGAGGCAGTGCGCCGGCCTTTTTCGTTCCTTTCTTTCGGGCCCCATTTTTGGCGCCAACATCTATCCATGGGTCAGTCGTAGTTGTAGCATGTTCAAAATCATTAGACCAAATCTACTTGCCCTTGCTCTTG